>VWZY01007623.1:202622-359717 GCA_013399075.1 Chloroceryle aenea | reverse complement strand
GGTGGTGTTTTGTTTTCTCTTTTAACAGTGCTAACTATATTATTTACTAGATGCCTTTTCTGGGCTGTGCTTTTTCTTCTCTCCACCCCACCCCTGTTGCATTTGCAGAGTACTTTCCAACGGATGTTTCGTGAATTAGCTTCATGCTTTAAAAGAGAAGATTGCTCTGGCAGAGAACAGCATAGTTGTAAAAGTGTCAAGGTGTTATGAATGTCTTGATGATAGAGCCCAGTTGTTATCTGCTGGGTAGTGAGGGAGGATAGCTAATGATGTGCAGCATGTAAACCGTTTGTTGCTCTAATCCATCTGTGTGGAGAGGAGTGAAAAAGAGGGGCAAAATCCTGAGAAAATTACTTGGACAGCTGGAGATAAAGTGTGTACTGATGGAGTCATCCAGAGGTAGCTGTCAACATGAGCTGTGTTTGCATATAATCCAAGCAATGCACAATGAATCCTTTTGGTATTTTTTTTATGTGTCTGTGCACAGAACTTAATTACTATCCAGTGTCTCTTACCAACTGGGCTCCAGTTTTAAGTGAGGAATGTGATTTTAATCAATTCGTGTCTGGATGGTGGAGAGAAGTACTACAAACAGACCAAAGCAAGACATACAGAGGTCCTTGGAGAACCTGAATTAAATGAGAAGCAGTCATTTTATTAATTCTGCTGTGTTTTATAGACCTTTTATATGGAACATTACCCATGCAACTTCACTAGCTAATTAAAAAGGGTTTTTATCAATTTGCTGGGCGGTTGCTTATTTAAAAAAAAAAAAAAAAGAAAGAGGAAAAGAAATAATATTTTTTTTTGAAGTCCCAGAAAATCATCTACTTTAACGGAGAACAGATCACCAAATGCCTGGTGAGATTATTTTGGCTGGTTATCTTCACTCTTTTAAAAGAACTGTTCTAAAACCTGAACATTAGCCAGTGCTTTGGGACTGAAGACTGCACTGTGTGCATTGTTCATATGGAAACATTACTCAGGTCTGGTGCAGTGCCCGCAGATATGTGAGCACAGTCTAAATTAGGGACTTTGTACATTGGATTTACACTATCCCTCCTGGCAAAGCAGCCACCCTTCTCCTTGAGCTGGTGTTAGCCTTTAACAGCAGCAGTTTGAACAGCTCTGTAATGTTCTTAGCATAGACTGAGGAACATGTGTGATGCTTGCAGGCGTGAAATGTGTAAGATATTTGCAAAGGGAGAGAGGAGCCACACCAGTCCCGACTCCATCGACATATAACTACTGTCCTTAAAATGGACTTTGCCTTTTGCGGGCAGCCTGAGAGGAAGGGCAGGAGAGATAAGGAAAGGTTATGGAAATGGGTAGTGCCTTTCTGTATGCTGCCCTCTGTGCTTCGAGATGTTGCCTGGTTTAAGCACGGGATGCGAATGATGCTGTCCCTGTGCCTGAGAAGCACAAGAAAACAAGCAGGAGGAAAGGGGGGGGAAAAAGGTCTTCTAAACCCTTGCACCTCCATAAACCCTTACTTTATGTGGCATATTGGATTTTACAAGCACAGAGTCTGGTGGGAGCTGTCTGCCCAGCACACAGTTAGCAGTGATTGAACACCAGCATTTTAGCATTTTGACTTAAATCCAGTGTAAACTTGTAAGTGAACTGCTGGCCTGGGCTCGGTCTCTGGTGGACAGCAGTCAGCAATGCATCACAGGCTGCGCAGCCCACGGAGCACCTGGCCGGCAGCTGCAGGTCACAGTTCAAAAGAAGCCTGAAATTTCACTTCAATGGATCCTGAATTACCTCTCATCCCAGGGAAGGCTTTATTTCTCTCCCTCCCAGTGTTGAGCCAGCACGGCTAGAGAAAAGAGTAAGGGAGCTGGTACTGAGACCATCTCAAACGTACCTGGACTACAAACAAACCAGAAGTATTTTCCTTCCAGCAAAGCTGTTCCTTTAATCTTTATGAGCAGGAGAAATTCATGCATTACAGAGGCACAAAAATGAAAAGGGAAGGGCGGGTGGGAATAGTTGCATTAGAATTAAGCCCTGTTTTTAATATGACACCTGTCAGACTTATTGTTAAAAATATGGAGAAAGGATCCCTTCAGAAATAATAACATTGCAGCAAGGTTAGTTATAACACAGTGAGTCCTGTCAACAGCCGCAATTAGAAGTTGTTTACCATTGAGTGAAATAGCTCTGCAGCATCAGGGCTGTATGGACATTACGTGTTGTTTTAGCCCCAGCTGAAGGCTCACAGATAATCCTCTCCTCCAAGACAGCGCACAACCGAGATGGGAGATTCTTTCCTGCAATCACATTACTTTCCTAATGACACTATCACCCAAGCAGGGATTAAGTACTGCTTTACAGTCGATGAATGGTGTCACCAGGTTTAGGCTGCTAAACAATTAAGGGGTCAATTTATGGTATGTTAGTGGGTGGAGGTGAAGGGCAGGAGAAAGGGGATGACTGGCAAGGAGAGTCCCTGATAAACAAGAGCTGTCAGAGAGCCCTACCCTGCAGGGGCGACTGTTTCTGTCAGCTGGCTATTAAAAGGCATTCTTCGCCATCTCGATTAAGCCCCTCTGTCATGGCCAGCGTGCTGCTGCTGTGTCCATCCGGCAGAAATCCCCTTCTGCAGCGCTGCCAACTGCGATGCGGTATTTTAAGTCACCCGGCACTGGTAGTTAACTCAGACCACAAAATTAATTTCAGTTATGCCTTCAGCCAGATTTCAAAGTAAGGCTCTGGAGACACAGGAGAAATTAATTTATTAAAAAGCAATAGCTTGATAATGCACATGATGATAGAATAAATGAATCTGTTCAATATCTTATAAAACAGTTGGCAATCCCATAATAGAGCATTCATTGTCAATTTAGTAGCTTGTCTCATTATACTCTGCAAATAGTAGTAAAATCGTGTATTATTCATGAACCAACATGCTTTAATTACTTTTAGTGCACATTTATTTTTTCAAATGTAATATGAGTTAGATTCATCTATAACTGTAACTCAGCTTATGAATCTTGAAGCGGTAACACAAACTGTAAGAGAAATTTTAGGAGTGCAGGAATCGTTTTCTGGGAAGTTTGTAGCATCGTAGCATATGCTATGAAACCAGGTCCTAAAATGCCAGCCTCAGTTACCGGCCCAAAATTGGATTATAGCTGATAATATTTTAATAAATACAATATTATTATTTGATCATTTCATCACATGTAATTTCACTTTTCATCATTTGCTAGTTTTTGTTTGGGTTTTTTTTTCCCCTGCCATAAAGCAAATCCCTAAATCTAATATTGCTCATTTGTTGGCTTTACAAACAGAAATTGTCTTGTTACCACTCCCTTCTTGGCTTCCCACACATACACTTTTCACCAGCTTAATTTGCTGTGAAGGTCTCACAGACATATAGCCAAGGTCAATGAAAGTCCACTGCTCATTTCAATTAAAATGTTTGTGAGGATTTACAAGTAATAAACTGATCTTGCCTATAATAACAGGTTTTCTTAAGTCAGTCTTGCCACTACTAAGTATAATGTTGCAGCACATTGTTGATTTCTATGTACACAGAAAAAAAGAGCTCTGTAAAATAAGATGACTTAAAAATGCAATTAAAGTGTAAATCTTTGCACCCATTAACATTTAGGGTCCATTAGATTACTTTGTCTTTTACAATATTAAATGCTAAGATGTTTTGCTTTTGTTCTGTAACAGTATATTCTAGTTCTTTGTATAATACAAACGTAATTTAGCTCCAAATAAATCTCAGCTTTAATTGGTTATTAAGTATGTGCTGCCATGTCATAAATTTTAACCACAGAATTTTCTTTTCTTCCCGTTCATCTCTCTGGCTTTGTATTCTGGAGTCAGGTACAGGGTTTCACACCATCAAAAATATCTATCCTGTCTAAGCGCACACCCCCCCACCCCACCCGAAGAGCTTTAATGGGGGGCATCACCCTAATGCTGAGCCTTTTGCGGGGGGTGGGGGGGGCTACAGCTGGATTTCACACACACTGCCCCTGGAAGCCTTGTGCCTGACCTCAGGGGATGCAGCTATTGAGGTTATCAGTTACCCCATGCTGGAGGCTAAACTTACATGGGGACTCCATCCAAATCTGCCCAAGGGGAAATGCTCTTGCAACGTATTTGCTCTCTTCACAGTGAATTGTGGCACGAGAGGTGGCCTCCGGCATGGACTCTGTCAGGAGATGAGGTGGTGGTGTATGACCGTTGCTGAAGCTTTGGCACTAATAAAGGTTTTAGAGGGTATAAATCCGGGCAGAATTTCACTATCTCATCCTTGATGTTATCTTCTGCTTTGAAAGGTGTCCAAACCGTGGCTGCACAATTATGACTCTTTTCCTCAGGCCTCAGTAAGCACAATTTAGACTAGTTTTTATTGGTCACCAAGGATGAGTTTCTAAGTTTTTTAGATTCAGGAACTGGGGTAATAGCATTGTGAGGGCATGGCCCAGTTTCCTTTGTAATCCTGATTTCAGTTCCCAATAGTAACCTGAAGCCATGACTGTTTAATCCTTAATTCCTGACACAATTAACATTTCATATTCAGGAGGACTTCTTCGTGGTTTGGAAGGAAATCTGTCCCCAGATAGGTCAGCCCTAGCTGGTCTCTTTACTAAATGGGATGGGATCCTTTTCAGGTTGAGTCAAACACAGTAACACCTCATTTAATGGGGCAATAGAGCAGAGAATCTGTTAGCCAGCTCCAGCTGGATGCAGTACGAATCAACATCCTTGCAATTAGAGCTAGCAAGGAATTCAAGCACACAAACTCATAAGCTACTAATGAACTATTGGAGCAAATCTATAGGTATTTATATAAGGCTGAGACAGCATCCTCAGCTGAAGAGTTACCCCCTTACATGTATTCCCAAGGAGGCTGTATCAAAACTGAAATTTTTTAATGTAAATACAGACAACGCTGAGAGACCTACATTTTCCGTCGTTGCCTCCATTGCTTCAGGAGCAAAATCAATTTATTTGTGCTGGCAAAAAAAAAATGTGTCCGGTTCTGCAGCTACTTCATTGCACATAAGTGATGACAAATGTCAGTTTGCTGCCTCCTCACCATTATTTTTACACTTGTGAGTGCATAACCACACCACTGGTTGAATCAGAGAACACCTTTTTTTATCTGCCCCCAACCACCACCACGTTGCTCCATTCAGTTATCTGGGATTTGCCCACCTTCATTTGCACAACTAAATCCCACATTCATTCCCCTGTAGGATAATCTCAAAAAGCACCTCATTTTAGCTGAGCATGTCATTCTTTTACATAGGTCATGGCAGGCGGCTTCCAAGGCAAACCCCTCTTCACCAAGAGCCCAAGTACATCAGGCTGTGATCAACAGCAACTGAGGCACAGCCTCAATCGTATCTGTACTCCCACAGCAGCATTTCCCCTACTCTTTCTCACGGGTCAGCAGAGCAAAGAGTAAGGCTAAAGTTGTGGGTTGTGCCACCAATTATCGGACCTCTTTCCCAAATGTTCTTGGGACCTATCAATAATTTATATGAAAAATGACCATGCTGTCATCTGCCTTATTCCAGATAAAAAAAAAAGATGAAACTACAATGGAGTCAGGTTTGTCGACATACTAAAGCAGTTTATGGTCCCAAAACCTGATCTGAAAATGCCATTGCAGAAATTGGCATTTGACTTAAACCATGCAGAGACCATCAAAGGCACTGACCATGCCCAACCCAGAACTCATGCACTTCAGGTCTGAGTGGGTGCATTAGGGAGAGATAAGAAAGGGTCAGGATTTAAAATAAGTCTTTACATGAGTTTATTATTTCATGGTGTAAATTGCATATGGCATGCAAATCAGTCAGATTTAAAAAAAAAAAAAACAACACCAAAAATAACTGCCTCAATTTGTCTTCAAAAGAAATTAAAAAAAAAAAATATGGAGTGAAAAACCCATCCATGATGATCAATTGAGCTACACTTAAACAACTTCTGCCAGTAAATCGGTCAGTCAGTCATCTAAATATTTGTTTTAGCTCCTTGAACAAGTAGAAATTACAAAAAAAAAAATTAAAAGAAATCATTTTTTCCAGAGAATGAGCCACAGGCTTTGCCTCAGTGGTCTTATTGGCTGATTAATCCATATGTTTACTGCACTTTGAATGAAATACAATAGTTCCGTCTGAATAACCCGATTAGTCTTAATTTCCTAATTTTTATATTAGTCCCCTGGTTTCAAACCCTTTAGCAATTTACAACACTCAAAGCACTTTCTCAGTTGCAAAGCAGTCATTCACATGGATACCATTACTTCTGAACATGAGGTTAATGGCATCTTTTGAACAGATAAACATTCACAGACACACACCCGTGGATATATGTATATACATGTATAAATATATGTTTATATATACACATATATATCTCTCACACACATATATACATAGACACATATATTAATTGCTTTAAAATGCTTTTGTTTCCCCCCTAGTGTCTGACTTTTGAATCACCTGAAATCTGAATATTGCTGGAATCACTTGGACCATAATTCTGGACCCAACCATGGCTATTTCTTTTACTGCTTTCTCCTCCATCCCACCATCGTTATGCCCTCTTGTCTGAAGCCACTTCTCTGGCATTTTCTTTAGATGAGGAAAGAAACAAAAACAAGAAATTCAGTTCATCCTCTGTCTCCATTTTTTTTCACACTAACATTTTTATTGGATTCCTGCTTGGATGATTAGTTATTTTATACATTAGATTTAGCATAGAATTTTATAACCTTTTATCACATATACTTTTAATTTTGATAATACACATGTGTATGTCATTGTTGAAAAATCTAAAATATATTCCTTTATTCAGTTTTCCAACAAATCCTCCATATTTAAGCAAATAAAAACCTGAAAACTAATGCAATTGTAACAAGGCAAAAAAAGGAATTATTCAGAACTTTGGATGAGCAGAGATCAGGTCAGCTGCTCAGTAATGAATTTGCTCCAGATTACTTTGAAGCATCTGCTTGTGTATGTGGACTTGATAGTAAAGTGTATTAAAATTAATCTCTTAAAGAATCCTAAACCAACTCATTCATAGTTAAATTGGCAACCACAGTTATCTTTCTGGACTCATGTTAGTGGCCATGACAAAACTAATTTGCAAACTATGGCATTAAAATTTATGCCTTACTTATATAATTGCATATAGTCACAGCATATCACTATACAGACTCCTATACACTACTAACAATTAGGAAAATTAAGCTTTCAGATTTTGTTGACTGCCCTAAGTTAGGAATCAACAACTGTAAGCTTCTAAATTTTGAAAATCTGAATGCATCTGCAAAGGACACTAAATGAAATGAACAAAAACATAGCTCCATAATGTTAGAAATTGCTTCAGCTGCTTTAAAATGTTCACTGAACTAGCAAGAATAAATATCTTCCAGTCCTCCTTAAAATTAGTTCTTGGCTCTTGGTATCTGTTAACATATTTGATATACTTTCTCCAGTGACCCTGGATGCGTCTGGAGGTCAGTGCTCCAGAGTTCCTGGCTATCTTTATTGTCCCTAACCCACTTTTCTCTCCGAGTCTCTTCCTCCGTGCCAACAAAAATATTTCTAGTCCTTCTATCTTCAGCAGCAAACTCTATCAATGTGTAACAGATGGACAGTCTTTTCTGCTGAAGAGCGGGACCAAGTGCTTTTGCCGGTTGACAATGGGCTGGATGAGTGTGCTGAAGTGATTACAGACCAGGATAAATGAAAGAGTTTCAGAGAACAAGAAAGCACCTTAAAACTATTCATGACAAGGGTTTGCAAGGTGGTTTAGCAAAATAACCATGTGAACAAACATTTTTTTTAAAACCTCTCATCCCTCTGGAAGCTGTGAGTACTTTTTTGAGTGAGGTTTTATGTTTGCATTTTGCAGGTGTCTCTGAAGGCACTACTAAGCCCCTTCATCACCATCTCCTACCACCAGCACATCTTGAGCTCCAACAGAGCTTATCTCAGGTGTGCTTCTTTTTTGTGTTTTTCTTGAAATTTCACTCCTTGACATCTACAGCTGAGATCTCATCCAGCTTTGCTGTTTCAAGGTCCTGGTGCTGCCTCTCCTTGATGGGAAGGGCACTCTGACAGTGAAGAACCTAAGGTGTTCCACTGACCATCATATTTTTCCTTCCCTTCTGTCACTGCCTCTGAAGCTGCCACTTACATCTAAATCCAAGCATATGCCATCGATGAGCCTCTCATATTCATTGATCTTCCTGAGCACATCATCCTGTCTCTCTAAATCTGCACTCTGATTTTTCAAGTAATAGAAAGAATCCCTCTGGATAACCACATAATCATCTCCTTTTGGCTCCTGGTCAGTCTGACTTGCTCATTTTTGCTCTCTCTCTTTTTTTTTTCTGAATGAGAAAGGCAATAAAAATGCTGCTTTGCCATTTCAGTCTTCTGCAAGGGTTCCTGGGTGCCATACCAGACCCACTTGGCTTCCAGCTCTTTGAAGATGAATGAATAATATTCCTCTGAGTTTCCATTATCTGCAAACTACCAATTAAACAGAACCAGCAACCACAGATAAAAGTCTAGACTTGGTGTAATCCTCAGCAAAACAGACTCAGAAAGCCCAGGATATTTTCATGTATGCAGCTGAAGGAGAGTTAGAGATGCAGGGGGGAGATGCCAGATATCACTGCCCTTATCCACAGCTTAGCTGCCCATGGAATAACTCCGCAACTGCTGTAGGAATACAGGCTAATTATTATATAATTATATAAAGTTATTTATATGAGGAGAAGAGGGCACATTATCATAAATTCACAAATCAGGAGCTTTATTTTAAAATCCTTGACTGTGTGGCCTTTGATCTTTGAACTGTTTGGTAACGTCAAGCATCATTACCCAGAAGTGCAATGTGCCAGAATATGCAATTAGTGTGAGTACAATTACATACAGTGTGATATTTGTATTGTCTCTAATACAATTGGTCTGTGAATTTATATGTTCTAAATAATAATGAAATACAGGTTTAATTATTGATTTTTTAAAAATGGTTTTAATATTCTGATACTGATGCAACTAAACATCAAACAGTGTAAATATATCATGAAACTGTACAGCTATTAGGCTAAAATGTGACATTATCCATCCATCTGCTTTTTTCCATTGCACCTACCAGTAAAGCATATAAGTGATATGATTTATTTATTTTGTTTATTTAGAATTAAATAATAAATAAAAAGATTCCTGCACAAGGCTCCTGAAACCCTACTGCACCATCAATAATGTGATGCAATCCCATCTGCATTAGCATAATCCTCTCGGCAGGAATTCAGCCAAGACATCACCTCCAGGAATACCTTCCTGCCCCTTGGCTAAGTGGGGAAGCAGCCCCACAGCCGGCTCCAGATCAGATGTCTGTTGCGGAGGGGCTGGAAGGTGCCCAAACATGGGTTATTTCTGACCCAGCCCTGGTCCCCGTCCCTGAGGAAAGGGCTGCTGCCAGCCAGCCCCTCCATCCTCTGGCAGTGGGAGCTAGGCTGAGCACTACTGCTCGGTGCAGCAAAAGGTTCACATGCTCCCAGCAGTCCCTAGCCCCACTCGACCATACAGAGCATGTAGCACTCAATGAGAGCTTATTTATTTAATCTATTCATACTTATGTCTTTATCAGGGCTGCCTTTGAGGCTCTGCTGAGGGGCAGCTCATTCTCCCAGCTGTGGCAGCGGGCCTGCGGCTGAGACAGCATCTCCAGACCCATGGCTGGAGTGTGCCGTGGCTCATCAGAGGCCTCTGAGCAGAATCTCATCTCACCTTTGACTGGCCTTCACAGCTTCCAGATTTCAAAGGGGTAGGGTGCAGGACTGCAAAACATGTGCTGACCCCAGACAGCAAGGTGCTTCAGCAAGTGCTTAACCATGGGCATGCAAGAATACACTCGGACTGGGATTATTTATGTGCTGAGCATGTGGGGAGATGCTTTTCTAGGTTACTGTCACAATGCCCAGCATGACCTGAGATTTTGATGTCTCACACTGAATTTGGTGTATAAGTGAAAGTGGATGCCTTTCTTTTAATTTATTTGTCTAGGTATAAAATTGTCATAAATTTTTTTTATTTTTTTTGCTATGGCATTTTACTATTGTCACAGCCAGCAAGATAACTGAACAGATAACTTCTTGAGTGAAATGAAATGGAAATAGCATCTGTCTACAAAAATCAATTTAGAAACTAGCTATATATTTTGAGCTCAGACAATGGGTATTTCCAAAACCATGCCTTCTAAAACCCTTTTGAGTGTAAAAAGAAGAAAAAAAAAAAAGCCACAAAAACCTCACACCTGGATGTGAGCTATCATCCATCAATCAGGAAAACTCACTCAGACTCAGATGCATGAGCCAAAATGAACTTCAGATTGAAATGGATGGGAGACAGACTACACAGTCTGTTTTGCTTGGGTTACTTCATTATTAATCTCTTTGCTTCCATTTATTTTGATGATGATAGCCAAGAAAGTCTCATTTATGAAGACCACTTTGTTTTTTTAAAAGGACTACTTTATGCCACAGTTGAAAACCACACTGCACTCTTTTTCTTCACAGCTGCCAAGAGTAGGGCTGCTTTCCTTACAACTGCTCCAATTGTATGTAAAACACGTGTTAGTGCGTTTGACCTGTGGAGAGGGTTGGACCTTGGCCCCACAGCATTTGCATTCGGGAGCCCAGCTGGGTCCCTGGTCATGCACCCCTCTCCAAGGGGGGTTTCTCCCTGAGCTGCAGTATCAGACAGTGAGAAGCAGTGGCAGACAGTGAGAAAACCCTGGGACAGACAAAGGTTAAAAAGCAGAGCTTATTGGAAGAGATGCTAATGGGTCTGGCCTTCATATCTGTGAGAGTGGATGAGAGAGATCTACTTCAACCATTGTCTCGCTGTTGCTGCTCCTCCAGCACAGCCTCTGCCTTCTCCTTGTGTCCCATCCTGTCCCGTCCCCCCCAAACTCAGGCAGCCAAGTGGGTTTTCCTAAATGAGATACACCTAATTAGTAGCTAGTCATAAACTTGCTGATAAGACAGTTCTTTCAGCCCTTTGTTTACTACCTGGCATATGCATCTGTAGTGCATTTTTACAAGTAAATACACACATTTCATTAAAAGCACCATCTCCTCTGCTGCTTCCATTACTTTGTTCTGTAAAAGACCCTTGCAAGTATTTTTGTTTATTCCCTCAGCCAAAAGGAAAATAAATAATCACATCCATTATTATATTAATGCAATTTCAACTAATTAATGTTTTTTCAGAATTGTATTTATAATCCATGGTGAGTATGCATAGCAGCAGGGCAAAGCACCATTCACCTTGCAGCTTTTTATAATCAGTAAGTGAGTGGAAACATGTTCTAGTTTGACTTGGGGGAAGCCTGGTGCAAGGCGAGTGTGGAAAGCTGCATCACTGGTGTGGGCAGGAAACCTAATCTCAGGGAGCAAATGAACCCCTGTGCATGCTTGGGACTGGCAGGGACCTGGGGAGGTGGATGGGAGGGCTGCAGTGCCTTGGGAAGGCATTGACTATGTGTAGGGCTTGCTCTGGGGGTTTGCTCCAAGGGCAGTACAAAGGGGACCAGGTCCTGCCAGGCAGCCACATAGACTGGGGATGAATTCATCATCCCTGACAGTTTACCTGGGCAGTAGGTGAGTCCTGCAGTACCTGTTTTGCAGTCACAAAAGCTGAACTCCCATAGAAAGGTAAGGTAAATGCTTTGCCCAAAGTCACACTGTAATTCACTAGCAGGGCCAGGATTAGACCCCTGGAGTTTTTTATCCCAGTCTCTTTCTCCAGATGCCATAAGTACTTCACTACAGCAGCAATATTATGAAGTCTTGCAGGGCCCTGATGCATGCAGGTATCTCAGACAGCAGCACCATGTGTCTTCAGTGTCTGCAAAATTAGAGATACATAACCATAATGAATGCCTCTTTGTGAGGCAGAGGATACTTGCACTTTGGTACATCTGCCATCAAATTTGGTAGTTCAAGTCTAGAAATAATTATTTTTCTAAACCTGGTAGTTCCTACTACTTTCCCATCCCATGACTTTTAAATTTGTTCAATCCCTTAAGGATAACTGCTGAAGCAACATCTAGCAAATTCCACACTGTGTCCAGAAAGACCAGACACGTGCATGGTGCAAAGTTACGGCTGAATAGAGGTCATTTAATACGAGACAGGTAACAGTCCCCCCACTGCCGGCAGCAGTGAAATGCTGCCTCTGTGATGGCTGCAGGCATCAAGCCTCTTCTTGTGAGCTCTCTTTCACCCATATGTGAAGCCCCCTGTTAACCTTCATAACATCAGCCATCTTATTTTCTTCTTAAAGCATCAAAAAGCCTCTTCACATAAACAGAAAATGGTATGCTTCCCCCTCAACAACCTTGTACCCTGGGTGCTTTGCAATGAGAGCAAAAGAGAGGGGAAAAAGTTGTTGGTTCGGTGCAAACTGGATCAGGGAAAGGAAATAACAACAAGCTACACTTTGGTACAGTTTTATCATCAATGGTCATAAAACTGAGGATAAAATGATGCTTGTAGAGAAGTGTGAGTTTCTTTAAACAGCAGTATCTAGAGAAAGTGCATTAGTGTCATTGGTTTCAGCACACTCATGGTGAATCATACGAACAGCCTGCCCCAACACCCCGGCACAATGTGGGCAGGATTTAGGCAGCAGTGGGAGCCGCCAAATTCCTCCTGCCAAGGAAATGCCTGGAACTCCATGTGCTTGCTAAAGCCATCACTGCTCCACGTTTGTAATGAAAGACAGCTTGGTGCTGGGAATAGTTAATCGCAGAGAGACTCAGTAGGAAAGGACTCTTCAGGAGTGGTATTTCTCTCTCTTTGGGGGTGGAGTGCTCCTGCCATTTTGCCATAGTGAAAAAGAAGCAGCAGATTTATGTCTGGCTGTTGAAAGGCACAAAGCAGCTCTTGTGAGGAGAAACAGGATGGGAAAGGTAGCCCCACAGTGATGGATCACTGCATGCAGGGCAAAGGATATGGCCAGCGTATGGGTGAAACAGCTGAAGGTGAAGAATAAATGCAGTTTATCACATGCTTCAGTCATTAGTTTTGCAGCTGATCATATGGCTGTCATAACCACGTATCTCCATCTATAAAGGAGATGATGAAGGCTTTGTCAAATTCTAGATTATAAAGAAACTCAAGAGTTGGTCAGGTTTCAATTATGGTAGACATAAAGAGTTTTCTGCATTATTTAGTTACTTTACAGACTGGTCCTTCTTTATTTTTTTTTTATCTGTGTGTGTGTATGATGGATTTGGCAAAGCCTTGCAACAGAGCCTTCTCCTAAGAAAATCAACAGCCTGACTAGTGTACCTCACATACACTGTTCCCAGAGTCTTACAATGTAAGATTTACAAGCTCCCAGAAAGGGAGAAGCTCATTTATAAACAGGCCATTACACACAAACATCAGGAAAAGCAGGAGGAAGAGGAGAAATAGTTTAAGTACTATTAAGTACTATAATAGTTTAAGCACCATCCATGATTACGAAGGAAGTGTCTATGAGCTGCCAGCTGAAACTGAAGCTCTACCATTTGGTGCTCAGTTTTGTAGGTTTTAACTGAACATTAACAATCATTGTGTAATCGAACACCTCATTCAGTTCATTAGTTGATGGCTGTGCAGTGCTGTCAATGTGCAAAGTGTAAGCCAGGTGCTAAGTGTTATAATTATTTGTTTCTTCCCCAGCTTTTAAATTGTTGGTGATTCCTGAGTGCTGGAGATGGAAGCAATTTGCTTTGGAATGATAAGGACAGATATGACCAAACACATGTGGCCCAGGCCATTGATCCCCACTTGCTGGCCTAGGTGGTTGGTGCCTTTTCCCCTCGTCTAAGAGAAGGCACCTCCCTTCAATATTTCCCTCTGACTCTTGCCTGGTACTGCTCATCACTCTCTCCTCCTGTCAGTTTTCTTTTGGGAAATTCCAGCTAACTGCAGTGATTTTGGACTCCCCAGCCCACCACTGTGTCTCCTGTGGTAAGAACTGAAAGTGTATATTGAAGTATGACCTCCCCTAGACCTCTTCTGCCCACTGAGTGCTTTGCAAGTTCTAAATCTGGGGAAGCTCAAATCAGGAGCCCAGGAGGGTCAGCTGGTGGAAGGATGCTGAGTACAAGGGAGAGGTCCATCCAGCCTGGGCTGGGGCATGTCCCAGGAGCAGCTGAGCACCACATTGAAGGCAAAGAAGGATGTGTTGCCCTCCCTGAAACACCAGTGCTGCAAACTGGTGCTCCTCTTTTCCTTTCATTTATTCCACGCATACTAAGGTGCAAGAAAGAGCTTTGAAATCAGTACGTTGGCCTTCTCCAGACCCTCTCAGTACAGGTCAGGGGTTCAAAGAGTTTAGCTGTACAAAGCTGATGTCTGAGCCATTTTTGATTCCCTGATTGTCAAAGGCAGAGACACTCAGCCAGGTACTGTCCCCACAGGTAAGGAGCTGGTGCTCATCCAGTGCCTCAAAAATCCACCCATCAGTGCCAGCTCAGCCTTCTCCTGGTGGTGTTACTTGATGACCGCTCATGTTTTCAGGGACCTTCTAAAATATGCAGATCTTGGAGTTTTCCTTCTTGTCTTTATTTAACTTAGATGCTGACCCACAGAGTGCTAATTAGCTAGATTCAAAACTAAGCTTAAGAAATTATAATGAGCTTACTGATTATCAGGTATGAAAATAAGGTCAGTCGAAAACATATCAGTGCTTTAATTAAATCTCGGTGAACTTCACAGAGTGAGATGGAATGACTATTAATGGTTCCTATTTTTGCTAAACTTCCCTTCTGTGGCCTGTTACTTCAAGGTAGGGACTGTCCCTGTTTGTCACACTTCCTCTCATGTAAATTGCCTGAGCGGGACCAGTACTTGCTCACCTAAAAAGCTCTGTAGGATGGAGGGAAGGTAGTAAGTATGTTCTTTATGCCCACAGACAGACCTAGTTTTTATTTTAGGGCAAACTATTGTCAATCAGCAGCATGTCTTTGATTTTGTTGCTTTTGCATGCTGATTTACTTTGCATACAAAATGCCTCACTCCATGTGGCTTATTTGTATTTTTGTCCGGGCTGCAGATAACATTATCAAACTGATATATATGCACTTCTGTTGCAGGCAAAGTTAAGACCATGGGAACCCCAAGAGTGGATCAGACGAATGGTTCATCCAGTCCAGCTACTGGTTTCTGACTCGGTCATGTGCAAATCCCTGGGAGGGTGTGGAGGGAGAAGGGACAAGGAGCTATATTATGGAGGGAAAAGCGCTTTCTCCAAAGGGAAAAGCACACAGACACTTCATTTAATATCCTGCATAAATCTCATCAATTCATTTCTGAGCTTGCATATATGTTTTTGTCTTTATATGATTTAAATGGGGGACTCAGTCTATGTCATTTTTTCTCCATGGGGAAAATGGATGTAGAACACCTCTTTCAACCTCATAACATTCTCTTTTATTCACTTTTATCCACTTTTATCTCAACTAAGCACACAGTCAGTACCAGTGTGAGCATGGGGAGAAGACAGGTTTATATACATATGTTCCATGAAAGGTTAAAAAAATTCTAGCAAGTGTTAGGAAGTGAACTGAACTGGAGTAACTCCCCTGAAACCACATGCCATGCAGTTAGTCCTTTAGGGAAACATGCCTCGGGAGTTTTTTAAGAACAGACTTTTTTTTCCATTCAGCAAACTAATCTGAAAGTGTATTTACAATAATGCATTTCAACATGGAGCTATATAATAAGAAATTAATAGTATAAAAGGTTTGGAGTGATAATTAATGATCAAGAGAGAGAGGATCTTCTCCAGCCTAAATACTGTGATGAAAAAAAAAAAAAAAGAAAAAAAAAAGAAGAAAAGACACCCAAAAGTATTAGGTTATAACAAAGAGTGTTTTTCCTCAGAAATGTATCCATCTCCTTGGAAACTTGTTTTTCCTCAGATCACGCCAAAGAGAAGTGCTTTCATGAGTGTGCCAGCAGCACTCCATGCTGCTGGAGTGCCTGCAACTCAAGTGAACCAGCCACAAAGGAGACCCCATCATGCACTGCTATACATGCTACACCAGGTCAACAGAGCAGGGTTATTTTAGTGGTGCTGTGGCATTTTGCAGCTGTCTTCCTGCAGCATGTGGTCATTCTCACAAGGCAATGCCCTTACAAAGAGTGGAAGTAGCCAAGCCCAACTCCCTGGCCCTGGGAGCCCATCAGAGACACCACCCTTTGTCACCTGCAAAAGGTGACACCTAGCTATGAGAAAACACGTTTAGGTATCTCAAACTGGGCACCAAACGTAAATGGAAACTTTTGACCTTCACTACTACGTGCCTCATTTCCTCCTTTCTACAGTGGGGCTGATGTTTCCTCCTCTTGTCAGAACATGAAATGTCTTCACTAGTGTCTGAGGAGCCTGTGAGTGATGGGTTGAGGGCAAGGCAGCAATGCCAACGAAGAAGCACACTGTGCAGAGAACACTGCATCATCTGAGGCCCTTCTATATCAGGTCTGTAGCTACTTGTTGACTGGTAAGAATAAAAGGAAATACTGAATGACTATGCATGCCCCATACGAAATAATGAATCTGTGACTGGTGGTCATGTAAACACAGACTGATGCACACAAGAAAGACAATTTATGGTCCTGTAAGAGAGCAAAACTGAGGCACTTAAGTCCCTCAGTTTTCAGCGCTGACATTCTTTTGACATGATTCAGTTTGGTTTATTTTTTCAGTACAGATAGATACTCTATCATTTATGAAATGGATGCAGACTTCTTAAGGACAAAAGGATCTTCCAGCAACCATTTCATCTCCATATCATCACAGTACTGTAGACAGGAGACTGTGGCTTTGCAGTTCCTGCATACATCCCATGATTTCTTCAGGAACTGTCGCATTTTGGTAGAAATGAAGGTAGAGTCCTCACACAGACTTTAGAGGATGGAAAAGCCCATCCCTTGGAAAATTAACCCCTGGAAGACTGATTTATTAAAACCCTTTTCCTTTTTTTGAACTAGCCTAGCTTCCCTTTGTCAGCTAAACCAAAGAATATTAGATCTCCTGGCAACTGTAATAAGTGAGCATGCACAGGGTAACATTCCTAAAGCATGGGACCTAGCCTATGAAGTATTAAGTGCCTTCAAGGTCCACTAAAATCAATGGATTGAAGAATGCTATATCCTTGAAGGGCTGGGCCCCAAGGGATGGCTTCTTTTGGGATTCACTGATTCTGAAGACAGGCAAAATAAAATATTTAAAGCAGCCTGACGTGCACAAGCTAAATTCTTTTTCTTTTGTGCTGAAACATATTTTTTTTAATATGCCCTGAGCATGCTGTGAAAGCAGTCTTTGTACAGGTTTCCTTAGTGGGGAGTTATTTGCTCTCTGTGATCATCAGTCTACACTATGACTGACATGGCTCCAAAGCATCAGGTAAGTTTAAGTTCTATACTATAAAGTGTTTTTTGTTTTAGTTTGGTTTATAATTAGATAGAATTGTTTGTAGAAGAGGAGTCTATGAAGTAACTATGAGGAGAAAGGGTTACTGCAGGGACATATATCAGCAGTATGTACTTTACATTCTTAGCCCATTGGTTTCTACAGCAGTTCTTCTTCACAGTGATGTGAGGCAATTAATATGGGATCTGAACACCACTGGACTGATAAGCCTTCATACTGACTTACAAAAGTAATTTTCAGTAATCTTTGAGGGGAAAAATTGCATTTAGTGGGGAAAAAAAAGAAAAAACTAAGCCATTCGTGCATCTTATTTTAGTGTGTGTGCAAGTAACAGACTATGCAGGAACCAAACTTTGATCCATTAGGCTGTGCACAGGGACAAACCACTGCTGAGTTACTGTGAGAAAGTTGGACTTCCAAACTGAAAAGTTTCACAGCATTTTTCCAAAATCTCATTTGAAAACAACACACCAATACTGCCGTTCAAATGCAAACTTCCATCAGAAAGGCTGGGAACATGCTTCCTGATCCAAGGCTCTGCTCTCAATTATCACACTCCCACTGCCACAATTAGTTGCAACTATTGTGCAAGGCAGTGGTAACATCCTTTCCTAAAAGTTTAATGAACAAAACTATCTGTGTCCACTTTGCTCCAACAATTGCTTCATACCCTGAACCGGGCCAGGCATAATAGATAACTTCCAAACCATTCCCATTTTCTTGACAGAAAAATGGTTCAATTCCCAAGCAGGACTAATCACCATATAGTTCTAAATCCCCAGCCTTCATGTGTTCAGTATAACCATGTATGAATGTTTGTGGTTGTTTATTGCCATGGCCTTTCACCTAACAAAAGTTTCTTAGATTCAGCTAAGCATCTTTTTCTTTTGCTGGAGGTGGTCTTTGTAGGGTCAACTTTGAAAACCACCATCAGGAGAGACATGGGTGAACCTCACTGGCCCCATGTGTGTGTGCTGAAATCACAGATTTCAGGGAGCTTCAGCCACATTTCCTGAAGCATCACAGGCCCAGAGAGACAGATTGCTGAGATTAATTATATAGTTAAACATCTGACTGCTCAGTAGCTACCACCTAATATAGTCTCCACCCACAAGATGATGAGCTTCACAGATGCTTCATGAGGAGACCAAGGTCCCCGAGGAAAGAGTCACCAGATAACACTGAACAGTGGCCAAAGTTACCTGTCTTGCTATGATGAAGAGGTCAGAGTTTCAGTATTTGAAGTAACAGCAGCAGTGGGCTTCCCAGCATCCCTGCAGGGAGCTGCAGTCCCTCCCAGGGTAGCGCCCATCCTTACCACAGCCTCAGGTGACATCACAACATCTTCACATGCTCTGAAACCAGCCATGTGGCTCTTTAGTATCTCACAGCCATGAGCCTGTGGGAGAGGAGTGAAGGCTGCAAACCCCATACAAAGAACTCAGCATGTCACACCTTGTTTAGGCAGCAACTTCTGACCAGGACCTCACAGGGATCCCCTCTTCAGCTTCTCCCCCACGTATCACACAGGGTTTGGAAACTCATCGCTGAGCTGCAGCTTCAGCCAGAGGGTAGTTAGGACCATTCATTATTATTCTTGGCAGTTGTGGCTAAACACTTCAGACTCCTGAGCCCAGTAGTGCAACTGTAATAACAGCAACGCCTAAATCTCCCTAAAACCTAGTGAGGGGCAGGAGATGGGAAGGACAGAGAAGGCAGGCAGGAAGGAAGGGTGGGAGGAGCCCAGAAGGGGCTCAGGCACGAAGGAGGCTGTGCTAGCAAATATCGAGGCCCTGGGCAGGAGCTTTCTAGAGTGGCCACGGCTGTCCAAGAGGGTAGCACAGGGGAAAACACAGAAGCTGTATAAGCCATGGGCTACAGCAGCAGACCTTGCACCCACCACACCAAACACCAGCCTGAAACAGAAAGGGAGCTGAAACACACAGAAAGCCCTGGCTTTGCATATTTGAAGTCAGTCATTATTCAGGCTTTCCAGCTCCCAATCTCTCAGAATTCTGCTTAAAAAAAAACCTTTGCACTAATCTTCCTCCTCCATCATTATGCAATATTGCTTAGGGTAAAGGAAGTTTCCTTGCTCTTTTCTAAATATATATTTCTGTGGTTAGAAAATTAGAGAAATGACATAGCCGACCTTCCTAAATGTGAAGGGCTCATTTGGGGAAGCACACAAGTCATCTGCTGCAGCAGACCCTTATCACTTTGTGGTAGGCAATTGCAAAATGCCTCTCTAAGCCAGTCACGATGGGTTTAAATTGAGCTAGACAAGGGAACCACAAAAAGGGCTTGTGGGGAGCTGCGCTGCTAAAAGCATGGGGTCTGGCACTGGAGTACTTGCTGTTAGTTAAAACAGTAATTTGTCAAGGAAAAAGGAGTGGAGTAGCCCGCGATGCGAATGTCATGTGTGTTTTTTTCAGACAGGAGGCTTTGCATAGAAGACGAAGAAAATACTGGTGACCATTTTAAACCCAGCAACCGCTCCCAGTGCAGTGGGAGTTAATGCTGTGTCAGACTTTCCATTAATGCCTCTGTTTTTGCAGGGGCTGTAAAAATGTGCTCGAGGCAAAAACTTGTGATTCAGCGGCTCAGCTGAAGAGTTACTAACTTTTTATATTCATCCATTTTCAGAGCGGCGATTTATAATAATTTTCATACAGATCTATATATAGTTCTGGTATGGTGAAAGAGAGCTGGGGAGGGAGGTGATGTAAAGCCCTGTGCCCAGATAGCTGGCGTTGCTGTTAGAGAGAGGTCTGGCAAGAGGCTTTGGGTCTCCAAGTGACTGGTGTAAGCAAGATGTAGCATACCCAGGGCCAGTGACACTACTACCTAGGGAAAAAGAGACCAAACCCAGGCTTCTTTTCTACTTAGATGGCAGCTTGGGATAAAACTTGGGTGTGAAGAACCAAGGCATTCTCTCCTTTTGCCCCACGGAGTATTCCACCTACCTATAGCCAATGGGTGTTGTTTTCATACATGTAGGAGAGGGATAACAAATGGCTAAAATTATCTCCCCAGCTGATTTCTGTCCTGAATGTTTTTGTACCTGCCTCATTTTTCTGCATTCTCAACTCTAAGATGGAACTCTTCAGGCAAAATTGTGCCAAAATTCTCTGTAATAAACCTTTGGTTGAAATGTAAGTCCTTGAAATGTGGGATCACACAAAGGACTGGGTTCTTGGCCTTTCAAGAGCCAATTAACAGAAGGTCAATCAGCTCTGCTATTCTCTGCTATATAACCATGCTGAGTGCCCCATACCTCAGGTGGGATGTATGGGAAACAGGAATTCCCCTCCTCTTATAACCTCTTGGACTAAGAAGTTACTGCTGGGTGAAATGATCTCTGATGTCTGGCAACTCCATGACTATCTGTACAGCCCATCTGGTCACAGCTAACCTGGGACACCTCAAACAGCTCAGTGTATCTTAATACAGTTTCCTCAGTAAGATCCACAAATTACTGCAGCCAAGTGCCAGCAACCAGACAGATTTACAAGGATATAGTATTGCCACTCTCCTTCCTTGTCCATATCTTAGAAGTTGAATCTCATGGCCCTTCTCTAAATAACATGTTAGCCTAGTTTTCCTCACATTATCTCAGGTTATTTTCCCTCAAACTGTTTTCCATACAAAGAGAAATACAGTTATTTTAATCCATTTTTAGAAAATGTTTCCTTTTTAATTTGCTCTTTCAAGAAAATAGGCTCCTAGCAGGTATTTATCATGATAGCTAAATTAGACGGTACCTTTAATACTTGCAGCACAGAAAATCACTTCATCAGCTGCACAATTTGAGATTACTGGAGAAGATTTTTAAGAAAGAATAAGAATGAAACCTAGAGTAACCATTTCTTTCCCCTTGTCCCTTTCAGGCATAAAAGTTCAAGGTATTTATTCCTTTCTTTGTATACTAAGAAATATGTGATGGTGGTTAATAGAGCGCTAAAAGTCCATGCCACTGCAGTTTCACTAAGATGCTGTATTGTTTTTTTACTTCCAATCCTAAACTGCTACAAGGCAAAACAGGACAGAAGCAACTGTACTTTGGTGATGGAAGAGATGATTCTGTACCAAAAGAAGCAAAACAAGAGCATGAGCACTTAGTCTGGATTGTACGTGGTCCCTGTGCATAACAGCTAGATGATGCAATTATTCAACAAGGTCTGAGGAATAATCTACCTTGCAAGGGCACCATGC
Source organism: Chloroceryle aenea (assembly GCA_013399075.1). Taxonomy (NCBI): domain Eukaryota; kingdom Metazoa; phylum Chordata; class Aves; order Coraciiformes; family Cerylidae; genus Chloroceryle; species Chloroceryle aenea. The sequence continues at coordinate 338,010 of VWZY01007623.1, read as the reverse complement.
AAAGTCACTATAAATAGATATGTGACTTTATTGGTTGAACATCATCAGGAGGAGAAGCTGGCAGGTGTCTCTGTAGCTCCTCAGACTTTTGTCTTTAGAGGAGATTACAGGCAGCCCTCAGTAGCTGCTCAGATCCATTCTGAAGTTCTGACATGACAGGCAGAAAGGTAACACGAACCCACATTTATTACCGTTACCAGGTCAGGCTTTCCCTGCAATGCCTGTTCAGGATGCGAGCCAGTCAGAGAGGGTATGCTCTCAAAAGTGGCAGAGGTGGAATAACTCGTCATGTAAGTGGCAACTGGACATGTACAACTGCATAGGGCTGATGGGTGAATATGGCCAAGACACAGATATCCATCCAGTGTGACCCTCTCCAGTTTAAAGATGGAAATACATATGTAGAAGAACCACTCTCTATAGAAGTAATTTACAACATGTCCTGGGGTTTCCTTGAGAGGACGATTTCACTTGCAGCTTGAAAAAATTGTGAGTTTGAAAGCTGCTACTTGCTTGTAAGATGCCTTTTTTTGCCCTCTTCCACAGAACCAATATGGGTGCAAATTCAAATGTCCCCATGCGCACACTGTGTGATCAATCAGTTACAGGTCAAGATGGGCAAGCATTAGTGAAATAACGATCAATTAATAAAAAAAGAAAATATTTTCCCAAACTCTTCCATTTTTTAATCTACTTTTCTTACAAATAAGTCAGTAGTTGAATGCTGTAAAAATGATTTTTTTTTCTTCAGCAATCTTTGATTACCTACTTTGTGTTTTTCCAGCAGGCTGATGTAACTGGTTCTGGCTCTAGAAGACAGCACAGCCTTTGATCATCTCAGTTTCTTCATTATTACCTGAGGGAGCCATCAGGAACTCTCTCTCATGTCCAAAAATTATCTAGCCTATCTTATCGGATTTCTTTATTCAGTGAATTAGTTTTCAGAATTATTCATATTTGTTAAGAAGAATCACTGGCACTACATGGTTAGGTTTCCCCTGAGCTATGTCAGCTCACAACCTTGCAAGGTATTCAAAATGTGCATCTCCCGCTGCGTAACACATCAGAGATGAAAGCTCCTGCTGCCCCTTGCACTTGGAGAGTCTCAGACAATACCCTCTGTGTGGTGCACTTCTTTGCCTCAGATGATGGTAGAACATGGCAAGGTAAGATATTAATCTCTTCTATCCCTTAATCTCTTCCACCTAGCACTTCAGGATGCTCAAGATCTTCTGTAAAAGTTCCTGAACTGGATTCTACTAATGCGGTCATGGTAACTCACTCAACACTGGTTTGTTATTGTCTGGGGACAAAGCCTCTTTGGCGTCAGTGGGCATGAATGACTCCTCACAAATACATTCCTTCAGCAGTACAAATTACATTCGACCCAAAACCAGGGATTATTGGATGTTTTTTTTCTAGTGCCAATAAACTGATCATGACAAATGATGGTCAGACATTTGCACTTTCCTAGTTCAAGAAAGAGTACACAAAAGGTGAAGTCTTCAGCCTCAGTTCAAGGTTTGGAGAACATAAAGTTCTTGCCACCCAAAGGTCTCACCACCCAGCTGTGCATCCCTATCCTCCATCCTAGTTGCTGCTAGTAAGTACTCCTTTACCCCTTCCCACTGCCAGGATCCTTGTGCATATTCAGTAAGATTGATTTAGCTGCCCAGGACTGGAGGCTTTTCACCAAAACCTTTCTCCTCAAAAATCTATGTTCTCTTACCAATTCACATCAAAACTGTACTATTTGTTTGTGAGCCAGTTGTAATAACACTCTTTTCTATGTGGTTTACTGCACTGACATCCATACCTTTTCTCTTTAGTAGCTGGGTTCAAAAGCCACTTTCAGCAGGGTGACAGAGGAGACCCGTGTTTGTGTTCCAGCCCTAACAGACATCCTGTATGCCCTTGGGTCATGCAGCCACACTCAGCCTCCTCCTGTTTACAACACCATAATACACAATTTGTTCCACTTTGCTTGTGCATTGCAACCTCTCACTAACTCTTATTGATATTTTTCCCCCATTTCCCTCTCTCCTTTGTAATCTGAATTCCATACACCCAAGGACTTGGGCTTCCTGAAACTCCTGAAATATATATATTTTTTTTTTTTTTAATGACAATGAGTTGGTAAATGGCTAAGTAAAAGCAGTTTTGCTTCTCGGCAGGTTTGTGTGAGCTGTTTCTGGTTTCAGTTCACATGGGCTCTTTTACCTTCTGAGTTTCTCTTTGACGTTCAGGTTTCTGCCTTTTTTTCCACCTGAACTCAAAAAAAATAAAGGAGCCAGGTTTGCTTAAAAGCCACATTTTTTTTTTTTTTTTAAATTAAAAAAGCTCTTAATTCTAGAATGAGACCATTTCTGACTTGACAGTTTCTTGTTTGTTCATTGCTCAAAATCCTGGTACTAGGCTATTCCTATTAAAAGCAGTTATGCTTGGAGCACAAGGACATTAGCACACGTACCTGCCTGTCATCAACCATCTTTGCTTATGAGTAAAAACAGTACATGTACAAAAATAGAAGCACTGAAATTCATCCTCAAAATGAAACAATTACAGAGTTCATAACTTCATTCTGAGGTTCTTCTAGGCCTTCCATGGCCTAGATACCATTATCCTAATAAAGAAGGAGCTGACATCAGTACAGAGATCTACATCCAAGCTCTGCTTAGCACAACTCTTGTCTTTGGTGCGGTTTCATTTTATTTTGATTTTATACCAATGTTTAATGAAGCTGCTACTGTTCTGCATGTAGTTAAGTGTAGGTGCAAACTATGAAGCATAATTAATTGCCCATTAATGTTTTGGGGTTTTTTTGTTTTGGTTTTTTTTTTCCCAGGATTGGACTCTAAATGCTAATCTGTGTTTCAGAAAGACTGCTAAATGATATCCACTGTTTACCTGCTTCTCCCTGATTTCTGTTTAGCACGCAATCTCAAGAATTTGGCTTTAATGTTAATTAATATCTTCAATTAGAGCCCACAATGTATATTAAGCCTTGGCCATTTCAATTTCTTGATGAAGCTAAACACAAAATTAGCTGATTCTACAAGTTAGTGAGAACAATCTGTGTAAACTAAGTTTCCATTTATTTTCCAGCCCCAAATAAACTTGTTCCCAGAACTGAGCCTTCTAAACCTTCATATCTACAAGGCTACATGTGTCTGTCGTCTTTTCCGATCAACAAAGCAACCAAAACAGCAACCCAAAGCATGAGCAAACAGTCCGCCAGTGAACAGAGGTGCGAAACCACATAAGGAAGTAGGCAGAAATAGATGAGTGGGGAGAAGACGCTGGGGATGTTTCTTCCTCTCCCTCCTGTCCTCTCCTTCAGCACAGTGACAGCAGAGGGACCTGCCTTTTTGTGGACACACAGAGTGAGATTGCAAAACACAGAATTGAATAAATTTGTGTAGAGCCCCTGTTAAAAGGCACTTTTGCCTATTACTATAGGGCTGGGCAAGAGATGCTGTGTTGCACCCAACCCATCCCGCTGACAAAGACATACCTGTGAAACAGCAACTTTGTGCTGAAGAGGATGTGCTCCAGGACCAAGCTAAGCACAGCAGGGAAACACCAAAATGGCACCAAGTGCTTTGGCCAGCACCTTATTTTTTTCCCCAAAGAATGCTTATGCTTCCTCAGGCCCTTACTGCCCCTTGCCCTAGTCTGTACCTCCAAGATCACATTTTCTCACCATTCTTGTGGGAGCATTTGTGTGTGAGACACGGCATTTGTAAACCAGTGTACAAACCGATCCTGACAGCACAGGTTCTGCTCTACTCCTGTAGCCACGTTAAGGGTGGACTAAGCTGCTGTCTCAGCATCTATTTGTCAAGGCAGTTTCTATCTGGGGTCCAGTACTGCTACCTCAGGCTCTTGCAAGTCATCTTCTCACTTGACATTGTGTGCTGCTGGCTAGAAGTTTACAATCTGAAAATCTAGACCTATCCGTAGAGCATTTTGCCAAATTATTTATTTTGCTTGTGTTTTGTTTGGCTCTCTTCCCTGGTGAGATGAGAGATAAAGCTTATTTACTAGTTGCTGCTTGCCCCGGCCAGCTGAGGAGCTGGGCTGGAGTGAAAGCAGCTGTTTCTGAGCAGCGTGCATGGTTTGCGCTCATTCTCAATTCCCAGTGAGCAGGATCCTTCAGTGGTGATGGAGTAGCTCTGAGATTCAGTCTATCTGTCACTGCTCGACTGTTTTACTGTGCACACAATACACTGATGGGCGACATCACTCAACTGCAACAAGTCCAGCTACAAAAGCAAGTAGCAGCAATTTGTAGCCTCAATGCAGCCATTTAATCATTCTCAACACTTCCCTGGTTGCCACTCTGGATAAACTAACTTGAGAATTAAGAACAAATATTTGACTCCCCCCCATAATTTTACGCAGCCCTGTTTAGACTGTATGGTACTTAACAGGAGACCTTTGCCCTTTAGTCAAAAGCTATGACCAGGAAATCCCACCTCCTCTTAATGAGCTTTTTTGTTCAGCTTACAGGGAGGGATTTGCACTCCACTCTTGCACTACAAATGCTTTGTCTGCTTGGCTTTTTTTATTCAGCTGATGAATAAAAAAAGCAAACGCCAAACTCTACACACGTTTCAGTCTCCATTAAGACAACAAAGAGCTCTAAATGCATGTCCTAGCAACCACAACATTTTTTTTAAAAGAGTGAGAAGAAAGAAAACATGGTCATTTAAGCTGTGGTACTTTCCACAGCTATTTCTTAATGCTTTTGACAAAAAAACTATCCACTTTTGACTATCAAAATACATAGCTCTAGATAAAAGGACAGACAGCATTTCTGGAACCAATATTATGCTCTTTCTACTGTGAAACAATCATACAAGCAGCCCAAGCAATGGCCTTTGTCAAATTTTTTACTTGCATATGTTTTTTTGACCACATGCTGAGACCTCTCGTACTCTAGTGGCCTTGAAATTGTTTTCCCTTTTTTTTTTTTTTTCCTGTGTGCCTTAGCTCTTGGCTTCCTCTAATCTCTTGTTCTTTCCTTCTAATCACTACATACACTTAATAACAATAGGCTGCAGACACCAGCACCAAGTTATAAACGAACAGAAACACAGAGGATTAAATAGTCACAACAAGAGACGATTCTGCAGGAATATCAAGATATATGAAGTACATGGAACAAAACAATTCCAGTGGAGAACAGCAGAGAAAGTCTCACTTTCCAGAGAGCAAGGCTAAAACTCTGTGCATGCCGCTCTGTGCACAGCAGTCCAGGGGGAATGATTCTCCAGCCCATTACACAGACACATGCTGGCTGTATGCTGGTGGCTTGCTAGGCTGGTTAAAAGGAATCTGGCAGAATGGACGGGGAGACTTGGTTATCAAGGAGCATATAATAGAGTCTATTAAGCAAAAGTCTGCTGCAGGAGGATAACAGGATGCTTGATGCTGGGCCTTGTTCTGTCTGTGCAGAAGCTGACAGATTGGAGAAATCAGAAATATGAAAAATCCCTCATTGCGATAATTCCCAGATCTTTTGGCTAGCTAGTGACTTTTACAAGCCACCAAGCAACCACAGCATTTACCTTCTCACATGGAAGTCCCAGCAAATTGGCACCAGTTATGTTATTGGCAGATCCCTTGGCATCACTGCTCACACTATGTGCGTGGGGGAGACCCAAAGGAAGCCTCGACCTAAGCCAATCTATATGGGATGCATGCAGTGGCCTATGTGATCATCATAGGTAGCTCGGGGAAAGTCCACGTGAACGCATTATGGTAACATCAGATGAGCTCAATCCAATGAGCCTTGGTTCATGCTCAAATGTGATGAACTAAGCTGCAAAAAAGGAACCTGTTTTAGAAAATTACAAGGTAGAATCAGTTTTTGACCCATTATAGGTTCCGGATATGCCTGTATGGCAGATGTGAGCTACTCTGCAAAAGGGCTTGTCTGTATGTTTTAGGTACTACCAATTCTTTTCACAGATGTGCTCTCCTAAAATTATTTCAGATTCAAAATCAGGGTTTTTTTGTTGCATTCCCTGCATTGCCACACTAGATCTTCAAATATGAGACTAACATAACTGACCTGACATCAAAATAAACATTATCTGAAGGAATTTAGAATGCTCTACATCAGCACCTTTATATAAAAAAAAAAAAAATAAAAAAAATCAGGAAATTGTTTCTTCACTATGGCTAGAAAAACCTGGATGAAAACCTACCATTTATTCTAATGAGGGATTTCTGGCTGCAGATGTTATTTCAGGGTCCTGAACAGTATTTGTTCTGTGTATGTGATCAGAGCTGCTAAAGAAGTAAATCTTGAGGGATTATGGGTGAGACAAAGAAAGCAGCATTTCAGTGGTGAAGGCTTCCTCCCACCACCTTTTGGGCTGCTTCTTAACTGGTGGTCATTTGCAGCTGCCAAAACCTTTGAACTCCTCCTGGCAGAAGATGTCCATTTCAGCAGGAGTGTTGGGGGATGTCACTGGTGTGCTCTGCATGTCCCTGTACTATCAGTCCCCAGAGACTCTCCCTGTCACCCTCAGGCTGCAGAAAATCATTGACCTCAGGCTAAATTAATTAATTAAATAAATAAAAACTATGACGACCTGTGCTGCACATTGTCATGTCTGGCTTTTACTCCCTGAAATCAGAAGCTGGAGTCAAGTCCCTAGGCTCACACACAATGTTTTGGGAGACATAGGATTCAAATCCTACTCTACACAGGCAGCTGCTTAAGAAAAGCTGAAGACTGCTTCACCCTTTAGCTGTTGGGCTGGATCACTTCAGTTCAGGTTTCATACCCTCAGTCATCACCTCAAGGTGGGGACCTACAGTAATGTCTTCAAAACCTGCCAAAAAGTAGCAAGAGAAGCTGCTCCCCTGCTTTCCGACAATGAGCAGAGAACTCACCCAGTCCTGTGCTGGGTTTGGTTGTCTTTTCTGCTACTGAGCAGAAAATAATGCATTTCTTACTGGAGGAGGATTTAACTTAAAACAAGAAGAATTCCAATTGTAATCAGAGCTATATTTCCCCTGCCAAATGCTCCAGAAATTGGGATTAGCTTTATACTGCTCACATTGTACTATTTTGTGAATCCTTCATACTATCTGGACAGTGTTAAATCATGCTGATAAGGGATGCATGTTGCTCCCATCTGAAAGCATCCTACAGTTTCATCAGGGAGTACTATCCCAGGTGTAGAAGTGAAAGGGAAGGCAATTAACCCCATCCCTCTACTTCAAAAGAAAACACAGACTGCCACTGCATTCCTACCAGGAGCCCAATCATGGGTAAAAAACTTGGCAATTCTCAGCCTCTATTTCTGTATTTTGGTTATAAATCACTGGAAGATAAACAGATTCTACCAAGCTTCTTGGCAGCTCCCAAGATCACAGTGCTTTGCACATTCATGGGGGCAGGATCACAACTGTCCTGAGAAGTTGAGGCTCCAAGCCTGCTTCAGCTGCCTTCAGGTTGGGATGCTTTCAATAATTTTCGCCCTTGTACATTTTAACATAGTCTTCCCCACCAACTGCCCCCCAGGGGAGAAGCATTAATGGGCCACAGAGGTTTCAGGCCAAATTTTCCAGAAATCTGAACAATAATGAATTTATAACCTCCTGTGGTTGTGGATTGTGAGTTCCTGCACTTGTTCTATGATTCTATGGTATATTTCTATGATTGTTGATGCTGGTGTGGAGAAGCATAGGCAATAAAGTGAGTGATCACCCAGAGTCTGCTCAGTGTTGTCTGGCCTAAGATCTGACAGCAGTCAAGCACTTTTCCAGAGATGAATCTGAAAGATGAAGCTCCACTAGGCTTTGCATAATGTTTTTGGCACCCCTCAATTAGAAACACTTTCTCACATACATACTTTCATAAAATCTCCAGCACCCACATCTCTGGCAGAAAGTTTTGTAATCATATTTTTTTTTAATATATATTTTCAGCTGTAAACAGCAGAAAACCCCCTTCAGGCACTTCACTAGACCTTTTATCCATATGCAGGAAAAAGAATTGATTGATTTTGAAGTTAAACGTTGGCATCTGCTGTTATTCAAAACCAGGACCTTGGATATACTCATCCACCATGCTTTCAGCTCAGCCACCAGTGTGCTGCAAATGAAGACAAGCTGTTGTCAAATGAGAAATGCAAAATAGTCAATCTGTTTGTCTGTTTAATGTAACTGGGAACATAAGCGGCTAAAAACGCTACCATTCTGCACTGTCAGATGGGAGACACTCTCCAACAAACGAAAGCCTAATGACCCATTTTACTCAGGCGCTCTGGAGTTCCTCCTAATGGTATTTTCCATATGCACTTCAACATGCTTTTAACTGAAACTGCAAATGGTACTATTTTCTATCTAACACAAGCGTGTAATCTGTGTAGCTTTTTTTTTTCTCCTCTGGCACCATGAAGGAATGCTGATGTTCAAGGCATCTTGAAACAGTGAGCATATTGCTCAAGCATCTGATGCTCATCTTCTCTTTACACCTGTCATTGTACTGTATTAAAGGAAAAAAATCAAGTCATTAACCATGATAGATATGTTTTTAATAAGAAAGTGTTGCGCCTCACCAGGCAGATAAATAGCAAGTCTTAAAGATATCTTCAGAGCCTGAGCATACAATTACAGAATAAAGTTAAATATGCTGGGGACTCTTCAAAGACTGCGATGACTTGTAAAGATTAGGTCTCTATCAATTACCCAAGCTGAATTTCTCCAAGAATTTTCTAGCATTAAAACTGCTAATTTGACTTTTCCTCTGAAAGTTCCCCATTCCCCACAGATAATTATGTGTGAAATGTTGCCTAAACAAAACAGTGATTTGGCCAAGAAAACAAGTGTGCTCCATTTTCCAGTAAAAAACCAGTGAAAAATAATGCTAGTACTGCCAGAGTGGGGTGAGAAGAAATTCTGGAGATCTTGACATTTTATTAAATATTCTTGGAGTTTGTAAAGTAGAAATTTCATGGGTCTGATTTAAAAATGCATATGTTGGGTTGGTTTTTTGGGTTTTTTTTTGTTTTGTTTTTTTTTTTCAAAGAGCTCGAGCGTTTAGCTTTTTCTTCAGAGGCAGCATAATAGCAACTAGAGCTGGGTTTGCTTTCTCCTTAGAAAACACAGCAGTCCCAGGATCTGGTGGCATAATGGCAAGATGTGCTCCTTTAAGCCATTTATTGTTAGACCAGGCTTTCTCCTCAGTCATCCTGTTATCACACTGATATTTTTGTTAATTATTGACACAATAAATGCTCAGTCATAAACCAAAGATCCCTAGAAATGCTCTGCTTCACTGAGCTGGGCACTAGTGCTGTGAGGGTGCCTGTTCCCTCCTGGCTTTCTCACGCTCGAGGTGCCACCAGTAACAATTAGCAAAGCCCCCAAAAGCACTAAACATCTTCAGGCTCTCCCTTTTTCCCTGCAGAAAATAAGATCCTACTCATCCAGATTTCTTTCCACTCCCCAAAATACATTTAATTATTTTTTTCCTGTAAGGCTGTTCGCAGCCTAACATACTGCTAGTGGGCTGAGAGGGTGGCAAAGGGAAGAGATCACAGTGTCCCAGGGGAGGACTGGCCAGGGATGCTGCTGCAGGTGAAGCCTGTCCTCTGACCACCACAGATGGACCCACCTCACTGTCAGCACTGGCTTCATAGGGTACCACTCATCCGTGCCACACATGGAATTCAGTGCTACATAACATTTTGGAGAAGTGTTAGAAAGTACAAAGGAGATAATTATAGCTTAAAATAGTGGGGACTAGCAGTCTGCAACGACGTGTCAATGCTTGGGATTTATGTGCTCAGGAGAGAAAGAAAGAGCAGAGAAGGAGCAGGTGCAAAAGTGAAAGACAGAGGAAGAGAGTGTTTAATGCAGAGGGTTAATACAGTGGCTAGTCATCTCCAGGATTATAGAGAAGTTTAATATGATCTTGGAATTATCCACTCAGTAACCAAGTAGATATTAGTACATCCAAAAAAAAAAAAAAAAGGTTTGCCTTATTGTAAAGAATCTGGTACATAAGAGAGACATTTCAGGGTAGGAGGAAAAAAAAACCCAACTATTTCTCTTTGCTTTCTATATGCCTCCATCATGCATAAATAAAGCCCCCAAACCTAACATAAAACAAAAACCAGGCCTTTCTATCACAGACCAAAAGTCAGCAAGTAGTGTTGCATTGCAGCTGCCTGAATTATACTTGGCCTCTGAATAATAAATAGGGAATTTCTCGAACCACAGGCTCATTAATGAGCACTAATTCAGAACTGATGGCACAATGTTCAGTAATTTAAGCAATGTAGACAATGAAGGTTCTCAACTCTGGTACAAAGAGTGACCTACAGAATCTTGCAGAATGAGTAATTACAGCTAATATCCATTTCAGCTTCTATTAGAACATCCAATAAAACAAGGTCATGACAACAGGCAAGGATCACATCCCAGCAAGCATCGCAGTGGGGAGAGACGAAGTCACCCTGGAGCAGGTGGATGGTTCCTATTAGTTGGGCTCTTCAATGAATAAGGACACTGACAGCTCCCCAGAGGACCACGGGCAGTGGTGCAGCAGTGGCTGGGGGAATACAGGGATGGTTTTCAAGAGCACAAAGGTTAGGCTAGGATGGGGTTTGTTTTCACCCATAACTAACAAAGGATTGAAGGACAGACCATGCACTACTGGCTTTTTATTTCCCCCCCTTTCAGATATCTTGGTATGAATATATAGAGGGAATGATTCAGTGATTTAATATCTGAGGATAGACCCATAACAAGTTCTAACACAGGAAAAAGGTGATCGATAGAAACAGGACAGCAATGGGTGCCCGTAGTGTGAAAAATAGTTGAGTGAGCAGCAGCAGAGCAGAATGAACTGCCTGGAGATTTTTCCACTCTGTACAAATAAGCTTTATTAATTCCTAAGAGAGGATGGAGAATATGGTCAAGAGAGGAAATAAAGAAATGTTCTGCAATTTTTTTGGTATGGCAAGTAGGTAGGTGGCTGGCTGTTAAAAACAGTTTCTGACAAGCCTCACAAGACCTCCTGGTGCTTTTAAAAACTAAACAAAGATGTATTTTTTTTGCCCTCAAATATATTAAAATTTTACTTTTAAATGCAGGCAGGTTTTCGGTGATGTCATTTGACTGTTAAAAAAAATTCAGACAACACAGAGCTATTTGAAGTGATCCCCTCCCAAAACAAATTCATAGTCTGGAAATTGTTTATCGCAACCATCGGGCAATACTGAGAAACCTGGAGGGGATTGCAACCACAGCTAATTGCCTAACAAATACATTTCAAAACAAATAGTTTGACAAACTCATACAAAATCAGCTCCGCTGGCTAAATCCTTGGCCCTCATGAGAGTTCATTGTGTAGCTAGAGCGATGTAGTGCAGACGTGCCATGAGCTCTGCTGCAAGAGGAGTATTTCCTCAACTCTGGGCATTAGTCTAGTGGGCAAAAGCTGGCCCAGAAACACCAGGGCTTGGTCTCTGCCGATCAGAACGACTGAAAACAACCAGAAAATGGTCAACATGGCTCTCAACCACAGTTGTGGCTCTTGTTACAAGACAGAAATACAGGTATCACTGTGGACAGCTTTGGATGCTTATCTCTATCCCTTCCCTTCAAGTCTTTGTATGTCCTGCTCTGTGTGCAGGTTTGGAGCTACAGAGAGGTCCTGTGGAAGGGACCAGGACACAACATAGACTGCAGGGTGTGAAATGCCTCAGAGACAAGCAGGGCTTGGCTCAGCCCACACAGGAACTTCAAGGGCTGTGACAAAATGGGAGAAAAGGGCATAATTCCCCCAAGAAAGACCCTTCTCTCCAGACATTTTTCCTTACATGAGAAATCCTTCTCCTAGAAAACTGCTAGTTGCAGAAGAAGGAAATATCTTTAACAAGGCTGGAAGCAGGAGGAGCAGGGGAACCAGGTCAGGACCAGGACCATGGTGGAGGCACCAGCCCAAGCCCTGGCAGCAGCCCCTGGGCTGCTCCACAGTGCTGTCCCACTGTAGGCACAGAGCTACACTCTTGCATTGAATTCTGTTGATTTTAGTAATGTTAATTGAAGTGGGGTTCCCAGGATTGGTCCCAGGGTTGCTGTAGCATCAAATGAATGCCAACAATTTAGATTACCTTCAGCTATACTAATTTCCATACTGGGTTGAGGAATTTTCCCTACATCACTTGAGAAAAGTACCTTTAAAAGCTGTGTGCTTTTTTTTTTTTTGATACTATCTAGTAAAGACTTCTGCATTCTATTAAAATGTGCTGATAGATATTTCTTTCTGTTTAACTTTAAGGAACCTTGGTGAATATAAGGTTTACAGCTCAAATGATTGTTTAGTAAGTAAACCTCTCCTCTAGATTTTGGTAAAATGCTACATAGTTAAAATATTTCATTTGGATTTATACCTAATTTCAAAGTGTTTCTCATAATATTTGACAGAAGCTGAACTTTAGTTAGATATTTCTCCTTTTTTTTCCTTCTTTTTGGAGGAAAACAAGAAGTTGAACATAGCTTCTGACACATTAAGCATGACTACTGGGAAATTAAAACAAATGCTGGTACAATTCACAGGGGGGAAGAATTTAAAGTTTGTTTATAAATTTGTTCCCAGCTCCAAATGCATGTCATAAATTAATAGGTCATCAACATACTGTATTTAGCTGGCAGCAAGTATTTTTCTGTGAAGACATGAGACAGAATATAGCCAAAGTAGCAAATTGGCTGAAAGCAAAGTATTTTGAGTGCTTTGTAAAATTCATACCAGACAACTTCAATCTCCAAGAAAATGGAAAATCTTTTCCGTCTCTGTACTTAACTCCAAGGATTTAGAAAACTGACTAATAATGCAAATACCCAGAGGTTAATAGCCTGGTACCATAGCTGGAACACATACCCAGCTTACAGGAGATCCATCATAAGCATATCCAGACAGCTAGGGAACACGAAGCTAGAGTCCAGGATGCTCTGAACACCATAATGTGTGCCAGCACATTCAAATCAGGAAAATTTGTTTCTAAGCAATCAGAATCACAACCTTATAGCCTCATTTGGGCTGGCTTCTGCCAGCCAAATGTTGATGATCATGGAATCATAGAATGTTTTGGGTTGCAAGAGACCTATAAAGGTCATCAAGTTCAAACTCCCTGCAGTGAGTAGGGACATCTTTAACTAGATCAGGTTGCTAAGGTGAGACCAACTTCTCCAAGATGTGTGTAATTAATCACCTCAATTTAAACATCCAGGGAAAATTTAAAACTCCCCTCTACTAATGTGTCCATACACAGTGCAAACCCAGAGCAAGGTAACCTTTGGAGAATATCAAGACACAGTGTTTGAATGAAATGCATTTCTCTAGTTTCTGGTTTAGAATTGCAATTTTTAGACCATAAGGTACAAGTCACATAGAACTGGTGGGAACAGCTTCAGTCCTGGAAGCTCTTAACCAAGGTGATTCTAAAGCGCATTACTGAGGAATTAAAGCAAGACATGGCATATAGAACCACTGGCTTGGACCTGAAGAGAAAAAGCCTCAACCAGTCACACACAGCCCAAATAACAGCCTCTTTTCATGTCTGGTGGAGGACAGCAAGAGAGGATGGCTCCAGGGCTAGACAGGTGGAGGGTGCTGTCAGCAGACTTGCTTGCCCTGGGCTTCACTATCAGCCTTTTGTTTTCCACAGTGTTGAAACCCACCATTTAATATACAAATATACATTTATATATGTATTATGCTTTAAAATTCTTTCAGAGATGGGACAAGTCAATATTATCTTTGAGAAAACGCAGATCCTAACTTAGCCTCCCAAAAGGAAAATTACTGACTTGAGCAATCCCTGGTAGTTATCCAAATAGCCTTGTCAAATTATTTAAATACCGCATTGTGATATTATTGAAGTTGGTACCAAGTTACTCTTGGCAGAACCAAGTGTTCACTGGCAGGTGCTGAGTAGATGAGCTGTTACTGCTCCAGCATTCTCTGTCAGCACCATGACTGGCTGCTGCGAGGGATACTAACCAGGGAGCTCAGCAAAATGCCCTCCAAAGGGGTTACCCGTCCTAAGGGGCTCTGGGGTGGGTTGTTTTTACCTCTCAGAGGCTGGTTACTTATTTGCTGTTATTCTGGAGCAATGCTAGGTTTTCAGGGGAGGTGGGTGGGAGGCAAGTATTATATAGCTGCATTCAGCACAAAACCCACACACTAAAGAAGAGCTCTCTCTTCTGTCTTAAGACAAATTCAGTATGTAAATCTCCAGCGAAGAAAATGGAATTTAGGAATTTACCTGCTCTGTAATAAAAGGAAGGGAGGAAAAAAAAAGACTTAGGCTTATGCATTTTTCATTATTCAGCACCCACTCTACCAATGTATGCTGAATGCTTTGGTGTCTGCTATAATTTCTAATGAAAAGTTGTTTAAAATGCAAGAGTCTAGTGGTGATTCACACTTGCTGTTTCAGAAAAAATTTTAGAGCTAGGGATACACCAGCTCTGACTGTCTGTCCAGCCACAGCATTAGGAGGGACAGGAGGAAGGATGACAGTGGAGGAAGCATGGACAGTGCTTGTCTTTTGAGATTCAGCTCTCAGCTCAGGAAGATTACAGATTTCTTGCATGGTGTCTCTCCAGTCCCATATGTGGTGAGGGGAGCTGGGGGAATCCAGGGCTTAAACACTGAACTCCTGCTGCCACAGTGTTCACAAGCTTAACTCAGACAAATGCCACAATAACCTCCCTGTGTGGCAAAGAGGGCGAGAGACCCCAACATACCACCTCCTGCTGTATTAGCACGTGTGGAGGTACGATACTGGGCTCTGCAACCTTCACTGGGCAGTTGTGAGGTAGGACCTGTTAGATCATTTAGTCTCTACAGTTTCCACATCCTTTAAGAAAACTTTCACCCCTCAAATATATTTTCAAAGGTTTTTTTTCCAGTTCACCTGTAAATGTCTCAAGCGATGTTTTTTCCATCACTTCCCTTGGGAAACTATACCTTCCTCTAACAGTTCTCAGTAACAAACCATCTCCTGCTATTCAGCCAACATTTGCTTTGGCTCCATTTCATCCCATTACTCTTAGTTATATCTTCATGTACCATGCTGACATACTTAATATCATCCAAAAATTTTTTGAGAGTTAAGATTTATATTACCAAGACAAGCAAAAGGAAGTAAACAGAAGATAATATTTTTTTCTGTGAATACTGCTTTCTACAGAGAAGTCTAGGCAGAATAAAAATACGCTCAAGGAAAGAATTAGTAAACATGTGAGATGAAATGACAATGAAATGAAATGACAACTTTGTCACTTTTCAGTTAAAGTGGGATGACAAGATTGTCACTTTTCTTCTGGCCACACTTACCCTTAGAGTAATTATTTTAGTGTTGCTGCGCAATAGATTTCACTTTAGGCTCCTGGAAAATTACTATAGCACAGATTCCTTGCTGGACCAAATGGCTGCAACTGCATTAATTTCTTCCATACTTTCTAGACAAAAATTTTCCTCTTCATTTCTATCCAAGGATGCCTGCTAGGTTACAGCAGACAGCACCTCTTCTCATGTTGGAGCAGTGTACCTGCTCCAGGACTCCATCTCAGGCAAATTGATTATTTCCACCCTTCAAAGGTCTGCATGTCTGAAATCCATATTACGCATTTTAAGTGCAAATTTATTGAAAGAGTCCAAATCTCTCTGCCAGAAAAGTCTCCTCCTTTCTCCAGAAACTCCTAGGTTGTGTTTTAGTGAGGTGAACGCAGAGACAGGCTTAAATTAATATGTCTGAGAATAAATTATTTCTAGAGTGTCTTGAGCCAGCATTATATGAATAGATTATCATGAAGCACTATGGGAAGCAATACTTCATCTGAAAATCATAGTTAAAAAAACCCCAAACAATAAACAAACAAAAACAGACAACAACCAAACAAAAAGAACCTATGAAAGCAAAGGATCAGTATCAGCCTTTTACTGTCAGCAGTGACAACTGCTTTGCAATCTGCATAGTACATCAGAAGCATTGTGGGCCAGTGTGTCTTCACAAGATCCTGGTTTATTTTATTTGGCTGGTAGTGACAACTTACAGCAGCCATCAAACACCCCCTAACATGCTGGTAGGGCTAGGAATATCCATAATAATTCCCCATGTAGAGGAAAACAGGAGGTGCCCCACACCAGCTCTAGTTCCAGCACTAGGAATGAAAAGTCATATTGTAGGGTTTTTTACAGCTGCTAAAAGCATCTTTCCCTACTCAGGTCTTCCCCCGAAGTTTGGTCAGACCCTAGAGGTGTGAGCAGTGCCACCTATAAACTCACAGGGTGAAACTGCACCAGTTGTATGCCCACTTTGGAATAGAGACTGAGACTCTTCTACATCTTTTTTGGCCTTTGATGTGAAACAGCAGCCATCCCAACTTCTCTTTAAATATGTGCCAAATTCTGCTAAACCATTTCAGACATTTTAACCACAGTCAAGAGATTTTTTTCAGATTGTGCGATACGGGGAAAAAAACACCTAGGTTTCATTTCTACTGCTCCAACACCATTTAAAATTAAGAAGTCATTACATGACTTACCACTAAATAAAACACAGAATTTTCTTTGAATTCAACACAATAAACTCAAGAACTAAATGTCTTATGGTGAGAGAAATGATAATTCTCTGCTGACTAATTCTCTTGCAGCATACCTAAAGCCTTAAATTTTCCTACTCAGAATAACATAGCTGAGACCATAGAGGGAATCTCAGTTTGCACATCAGCCGAGAGGTTTTATATTTAGCATTCTGTGCTCTCAGCTCACTATACATCTGTACAAGTCGAATGAAACTCTAGAATTAAATAAAATTATTTTTTATTTTTAGGTTTGCCCCTTGATCGTACCTCATTCCTTTCTTCTACATCACCCTCTCCCTTTTTCCTAATCTGCCTACAGCTGTGAAACCTGGAAAGTACCTTTTGCATTTGTCCCCAGTACAGTGACATGGCTCAGAAATGGGAGTAGTGCCTTGGGAGCTGCGTATACTCCAAAGATCATTACAGCAGCAATACCAATGTTCTTAACACTTCACCTGGAAAGTCTGGCACAAGAATGTCATTAACTAATGTACAAAAGTCTACATGACAACAGTTGGCTCTGTGGAGTGAATGGCCAAGGTGGGCATTTCTAAGACAGAAAACCATCAAAGACAAAAGTGCAGCCTCCTACACACAGTGATTTCAAACTCCACAGAGTGTAAAGGGGTGGGAAAGTGATCATGTGGTTAGTGTGGTTAGCATGTGGTTGCCCTCGGTCAGAGCAGCATGGGGGGAGAGCATTTTGGTGCATATGCAGCACCTTCTCCCCATGCAGCAGTGGCCATGCTCCACTGAAGGAAGGGAAGAGACAGGACATTCCCTCCCTGAGTCTGCAGGGTGCAGTGCCCTCAGGAGGGGAGATGACTATGTATGAATACACACTAGCTGTCTCTAAAGCGGCCAGCTTTGGTAGCCATCATGGAAAGGCGTCAGCTACGTGGCCTTCAGCAAGGGCTAAACAAGCTCTCTGGAGCTACATTCTTCCATCATCAGCATGGGATGAAGCTCATTTCACTGCATCCTAAATATGATTGTGACTTAAGCAATGAGTCCTGAGCAAAGCAGTCCTGAGTACGTCTCCAGGTGGCTGACGATATGTCTCCTGTTTGCAGTACAGACACCACGCAGAAAGAAGCCTTATCTGGTCTCACACTGTCATCCCAAATCTGACCCTTTCTTAGCAGCCATAACTGACACAACTAAATCTGACTTAGGTATCTGCATTCAGAGTTCAGTTTGACACCTCAATCCCTTTGAGATATAGAACTCAGGTATTTGGAAATGAGCCTAGGAAAATCATCTGCTTTCTCCTGAGTGCCTACCTAGGAAAAGATATAAAATTCATATTGAAAACAAAGCTATGCAATAAAAACAATAATAATGCCTCAACCCAAAAAATAGATCTTTTTTTGCAGAGTGCACTTAATCGGGAGGACACTTTACACATCTACAGACAAGGTCCAGCTTTGTGAGAATGTTTAGAAGGTATCTAGAGCTGCAAAAGCCACTCAGTCTACTAAGACTTCTTCAGTGGTTTTGGAAAGACATCTGTGCATCCATCTGCATGCTAAACACCCTGACACTTTGAGAAAGCTGTCTAAATGTCCCGTGGCTGCTACACTTGTTACAACAGTTAGTGGCACTTCCCCTATGTAAATTCAAAATCTTAATATTTTCGATAATGTCCAGTACTACACTAGGCTGGAAATTACTCGAGGTGATTCTAGGGAAGATGCCATATGTTGCCGTATGAAACGCCCGTGCTGTATCACAGGAAGCATTTTAATATACTACCTCTACAGGGTTTCTGCAGCACTTTAAGTAATTTTCCCTACTCAGCAAAAATAAAATCCAAATATTATGATACCACTCTCATACAGCTTGCAATCATAACCTCGCACAACTTCAGTCTGAAGCATTTGTTTGACTAAAAAAGTTTCCTATTTTATCTTTATAGTCCTATTTGGACTATAAGGATATAGGACTTGTTTTAATATTACATAAAGTACCGAGCAACTGCTCAGCTATGGCTGCAGGAAATACAAATAAGGTACATACATCCAAAAAGATAATAGCTGACTATCAAACCAATCCCAGAAATTAGTTGTGAAATGAAGTGGAATATGTAAATGGTTATGAAAAACAACTAAATTAATTTACATGGGTAAAATAATCAGTACATGAGAGACAACTGTCACAGCAGAGTTATTCTTCTTATTCATAATAAGTGGGATCGGATATGCACATGCATGTGTGCCTTTATGGGTATTTATGTGAGAGAGATTTATTAAAATGTTTAATGAAATCTCCATGGTTAGATCAAGTTACAGTGGTTTGCAGGCCTAATCCTGCTCCTGTTAAAGACAATGGAAATAAGAACAGTTGACTAATTATCGCTCTGTAAGAGCTCCAGAATAATCATGTTGAATTCTAACAAATTACTAGAACCTCAGGGAAAGCAACAATGCTAATTAAGATGAACTTTAGGTGTAGGACCTAATTAATATGATCTTTACATGAAACTTGTTCCAAATGAAGCAACTTTAAAAGTTATGCGAATAAATGCCTTGGGCTGTATAGCACTAAATAAGTTAAAAAAATAAACAAACATGTTCCTTAAAATCAGCAAGTAGCAAATCAAGATATTAACATGGATGTTATGTGGCTGCAAGATGTTGCTTCAGCAAAGATGTTGATTTGATTTAGCTCTGAACGTCACTGTTGGTGAAATAATAGATGCCAGGGTTTTCGTTCTGTTTCTAACTGGTACCACAAAGATGCTGCAGCATAAGCAAAAGTACAGCAAAAATTCTAGTGACTCTTGTTTGATGGGGAAATACTGATTTCAAGATCTTGTCAAAAATGATGCATCAATTTATTAAAACAAGTACTTAAGACTATGTCTTTAGGGAATTTAAAATATTTTTTTCCTGTTTCAAGGAAAGCAGCTAGATTCCCAAGCAGGAGGAATTTGTGCAGCAAGCCAGTTAAAGAAGGTATAATGTTGCATGTATTGGTACCAGTCCTGCTCGTGCATCCATGCGTGTGTACACATATGTATGACTCAGGTACGTGGCGACTGAAAGCAGCATACATAGTAATATTTTGGAAACTTAGGAAGAGAAAGGAAACTAATCTCAACATACTATTTCTGTTCTCTTCAATATAACCCTTCACACCTGTCTGTTTGCAAAGAGCCTGGCTGGCCAATGCCATGTACAAAACATCAGCCCCCAGGAGTCCCATAGGGCAGAATTGTTAGTCTGTGGACAAAAGGCTTTTGGGCAAGTGTGCCTTCACCTGGTCAGGTAGAGCTGGTTCAACAGGACTCAGCTCTATCAGCTGACTGGAGGGAAATAAACTCACAAATTAGGAAAATAGGAAGCTCTGACAGAGACTCAGGGAAAGGGTCTTTTCTAGTTTCTGAGGACGAACTCTAGAAATGTTGTTCAATGTTATCTAGAATTATTGTCCTTACAAAACTGGAAACCGCCTATTTCTTATAGTCCTGCTGCATTTCCTGTCTGGGGCGAAAAGGTGAGCCTGCTGTGCAGCCCAGAGCAGAGCTCTCGACATCTCCTAAAGCACCTACAAGCCAGATGAACCTAATCCTCTGGCTAGAATCCAGAATTTCAGAGTGAATCCTGATTCCGTTCAAACCACTGGCAAGAGTCCCAATGGTTTTAGTAAGGTCACCCTCAGGTTTCTGCTCCAGAAGAGCTTTTGGGAGTTGGTTCCATACAGAACTTTTTTTTTTTTTCCTGAATGAAACTAAGTTGACTGAGTACTGAATTGGCCAAGTTATAACACAGACAACGTCAATGAAGAAAAAAGAAAACAAACAAACACAAAGATTAGCCTATGGGAAAACAAAACAACTTAAAATTACTCTGTTCTGAGCAGATATAATAAAAATATCAGATGCGATATATTGACATACATTAGCATTTTGGCTTTGTCTGTTAAACTGGAATTCCTTGTGCTAACCTCTTGCCCTCCTCCTACTTTTATTTTTCTCTCTCACCACTCCATGAGAAAAAAGGGAGAGAGGGGAGAGAGAGAAAGAGACACAGAAAGAGAAGAAATAAAAGAAGAGGAAGGAAAGGGAAAACATGAGAAAGAAATAAAGACAGCAAAAAAAAAAAAAGAGAATGAAAAAAAAAGAAAGAGTGAAAGAGAGAGAACAGAATGGAAGGAAGAAAGAGCGAGCAGGAGAAAAAGAAAACAGAGAGAAATCGATGCACTGCCAGTCAGATTTGTAGGGCTTGTGAAAGTTATGGGGCCCTACATGAAGAAGGCATTACATTTTTTGATCTGCAGCCAGATTCTTAATGAAATAGGAGGGCAGGAGGGAGGCTAATGTTATTCAGCATCTAAAAGCAAGAAGTTGCATCAATAATCTTTAGCACTGGCACTTGTGCTAAGACAAAACATAACAGAGTTTAGAAGACAACTTGTCAGTGTGATTTGAGGACCTTTCAGTTATTCAATATAACTCCATTAGGTTTTGGAAGCATAAACAGGTAGCAGGGTTTTGTGCAAGTAATACTCTTAAACCAGTATGTAATTAAAATTGAGCTCTTTGGAGAATAATTCTACTATATATTACTAGAGGTGACCTTTATTTTATCAATCTCTAGTGAATACCACTATTTGTTTTAGCTTTACCTACTTTCAGTCTGACAAACATAACTATGCAGCAACAGACAGAAGACCTGAGCAGTGTATACTAGAGCTCAGGATGTCTTTGTGTTCTCTATTAAGCTCTCACTTCTCAGCTAAAGCAGCTTTAGAAGAGCAGTTGCTTGCTTCCACCGCTGCCTAACTTCTGCTTCACTTCTCTGGGGATTATTTTTTTTTTTTAAATTTACTTTTATGCAGATGTTTTTTTACTTGTTTGCTTATTCCAAAGATTTTTAATGTATAAAACATTGGGGTAAATTATGTTAAAGGAAACTTTTTTTTTCCTCCCTTTTTCTCCTTTCAGCTGAAATAGTACATTAAACTTAGACTGACCTTTAAGGCTAAGCATTGCAAATCTTTCAGTGCAAGAAATTCGGGCAGGAAGAAATTCCCATCAATGAAGATGTCTCACTTCAAGTTAGTCTATGCATGACTTGATTTGCCCTTAAATCCCTCACACAGAGCACAACCTCACTGGATTCGCACACAGGGTCTTGTCAGGGTCTTCTGCAGGAGAGAAGCTCTCTCTGAGGGCTCTGACCAGTGCAGTACACTGAAAGAATTGGTCATAGCCTTCAAGAGGGTGCTCAAGTGTACAAACTGTTAGATCATGAGCCAAGTATATTGGATTTTCAAAACTCTTTCACACTAGATACTCAGCTCAAGGCCCTATGACATCGTCATTAGGCATAATGAGCTTTCCAAAAAGACTACCCCAAAAGATCTTTCCTGTTCTTACAATACTATCTTCTCACTGAAGAAAGACTTCAGGTATGAAGACAACCTGGGGTATAAACACCGGAATTTGAAATGGAAAATTAGCCCAAACCAGGCAAAGGTTATGTTCCTCAAACATCTCAGCAAAGCCTGGACCATTATTAAACAAGTTAAGCAGCATAATTATCCAGGTGGAAGATGCTAAAAGAACAAGTGCTGAAGTCACAGCATCGTGAATCTTGGTTCCTCACTTCACCACGAGTGATTGTAGTCCCCTGGTAATGATCTCCTAACACCAATCTATAGCAAGCAGATCCCACAGGCCAGGTTTCATACACACAACTTATGCCTGAAAGCTGTAACTTTGCTTTTATTTTACCTCTTCAGATGTCAGGACATTTGCTTGCTCATAATGCAACCACCTATAGGTAAAAGTGACTCTATGGTAAGAAAACAATTAATTTTGCTGCACTGATACAGAAAGACCTGGGAAAGGGAACAGTGAGAATCACTAGCAAAAGCTGATTTTGCAACCCTAAGTTCCCTATTTGTCTTAAATACTGCATTTAGTTCACTGTTCTACATGTCTGTTTTTGCTAAAATAATACAGTAAGCTGATCTAAATTAAAGGAAAAAATTAATCTAGTGAGACAGTGTAAGGGAATGTGAAATATTTTACATCCCAAGCATGCAAACCCCCTTCACCTCTGTCCCTTATGCTTTCAGAGACTATTTTTTATTATTTTTTCAATTTCTTGCCATTAATGTGGTTTGCATTGTCTCCTGGTCTCCTAACACAGTACTGTAGTCTGCCTTCTTCATTAATCTTCATAAATTTCAAGTAATACAATGGCCTGCTCTCCACCCTCCAGGGCAGTGGCAATTTATGCTTGCAATGTTTTGGGGAGTCAGTTCGAAGGCATAATCCGTGTCTTACTGCACCATGGTGAAGCCCAGGGTGCCGGTGGGAGGGCAGGGTCTGCTTTAACTCTCCTTTGTGTTTTGTCTTTTTAAATTATACTAATTTTTCCAAGTTCTTTTAAGTTCCCAGGAAGGTCTAAACACTTTTGGATATATAAGGGAAAAGTATGCAAGGTTTCATGCATAATAGATTGCTAAATAATATTTAGATAATATTTGGTTAAGGAATGGAATCTCCATCAGATGCCTGTTGTACCTATTTGGTGCAGCATCCCTGCACATTCAGCCCTCCTCAAGCTCCTGGCCAGGGGCTTGAGGAAAGCACTACAAAAAAAAATACAGAAATCTACAAACTTTGCACTTTGGGGATTTTATCTTTAAAAAAAAAATAAAAAAATTAAAAGCACATCTTGCAGCTTGGTAGTACTGCAGTAAATTATACAGCAATTAATAACAATTTACAAGGCAGCACAACATGCACTAATAGATATAAGTAGCAGTGTAAACAAGTATAGAAAACATCAGACATCAAGCAGAAATTTCCACAGTACAATGCTGACTGTCCCTAGACAAATAATTTTCTTCCATATTCTAGCTGGAAAAAAATCCTCCCATAAAGAATGACCATATAATTAAGATGTATAGTCCAAGACCTAAACCAGTCTCTGTCCCCAGGTTTATTGGATGTTTAGGGTCTGGTATTAGGAAGCCTCTTCCCTGGTCATTGGATGAAATCCCCTTCTAGATCCATCAGGGTGATGTGACACAGTATAAGGAATACAAAGAATAGAGTTTAAGCTGGTGGAAACCTAACTCTCTTTGGAGGGAGCCAAAGCAGTGATAAAAACTGTTCTAATGATTTGATCAGCAAAACAAACCAAAAGCAAAGTTTGGAATTAATGAGAGCTCTAGATCAAAACCGTGAATGATTTTCCTCTCATTAGTGGTTTTTATCATCAGATGTTAGCATTGTTTGAATGAAATTCATTCAAAGACCTCAAATAAAAGCAGTATTTGGTAGAAGAAACTGTGATTTGGGTCTATTAACAAACAGAACATCTTGCTAAATAATTCCTTTATGCACTATTCAGTAATGATGTAAAGCTGGTGCCTTTCTGCTGCCTCAGTGAAACAGCCTTCAGAAAGATCATTAAACTGGCTTTTTGTAAGACAAGCTAAAGAGAACGACCGAAACGTCTGTTATAAGTTTATATTTGTATTCAACTCAATTAGGCCCTAGGATACAGATGAAAGTAAAGCGCATTTCCTTCAAGGCTGTTTCAAACAGCTAACTTTCTAAAGAACCACTTCTGAAAACTGCTTCAGATGGAGACTGCGACTTTCCAAGAAGCGTTGCATCACCGCGGCCCAGATCCGACTGACGGGCGGGAGGGGGAAGATGCTCATAAAAATATCAAACAGCTGATCCGCGTGGATCTCGGCCAGAGCTGCCGCCAGAGACACGCAGCTCATTGTGGAAGGAATTTCGGTACAAACGAAGCCACCGCAAATAACAACAAACCCTCCTCCTCTTCTCCCCTTTCCTCTTCTCGGGAATCCGCCCTCCCTGGCTTTATTTTTTCGCTTTCCAGCAGGGCCCCGCGTCGGAGCCCTTGCCAGCTGGCTGCGGCGAGACAAAGCCGCTCTCGGCCGCAGCTCCGCTCCGCTCCGCGGGGCTCTCGCCTGTCGACAGATGCCTCGCAGGCACGGCCGGCAGCGCCCAGGCAGCCTGGCCCTTCCCGTCCCGGCTGTGCTACTGGATTCCTGAGGAGGTTCAGCTGGCAAAAGTTTGCTTTTATACAGACTCCTGGGGCTGCATAGCTAGAAGTGCTTTTCTGCCTCGCAAGAGGTCTCTGGAAGGACTTGGGAAGGCGGCCGCGGGCTGCGGGGGAGCCCGGGCTTGCACAGCCCGCAGGGGCATTCCCGGCATGGCAGAGCGTAACCAAGGGGCTCCATCCGCAAGTCTCCTCTCTTGTGCCTTTCATTCCAGCACCGCAGCTGGCATCTCTGAAAGTTTTTTTACTGTGAGAAAAAATGAGAAACGCTCGGCTAGCCTCTCATTGGAAACTCCCTCAAACTGATTCAACCAGAGCAGCGTCTTCCAAAAGAAACATGTTCTGTCAGAAACGTTTCACCTGCTCACTAAGTACATTCACTATACAGAGCCTTTTTATAATGTGCTAATTTATTTTTAGAAACGGTTTTATATCGCAGAGCACCCTGAGTGCCTTTGGCAACTTCAGGTACTTTAGAAATAAATGTATTATTATTCCTCTTTAGAGATTTAAACTGTATGTTAAGTGGTTAAAAGTAGCCATTACATGGTTGGTGGCTTTTTCTTTTATTGGTTTTCCCAATGGCAATTTTAATAGTGAATTTTATTATTTTTATTAATTTTATTATTTATTTATATTACAGCCCTAAGACCTTAATTTAGGAAGAATCAATTCCAAAAAGAGAATCTGGGTGCCTGACTGGCAAATGAAGTGCCTAAGGCCAAAGCTGTGACCCTGAAAACTCCTGAGCTCTCAGGAGATTTAAATAATTTTTTGATCTAACTTTTCCCAATCATCTCCAGTTCTATTCCTGCTCCTTCCTGGGAGACCCTCAGCACTCCTGGACTGAGTACTTCAGCAGCAACAGGAGATCCCATTGTCTGGGTTTCCTGAGGAGCTTGATCTAATTTGTATTTTTCAAATTGTACTTGATATACACATAAAGGCCAACAAACTACAATTGCCTTCTCTCCAACTAAAGCACATGGTGTATCACTCTTTTTTTTTTTTTTTTTTTTCCCCTAAACTGTGGCTAAAAATTTCATTAAAAATTCCATATGGTGTGTAGGAAAGCCAGATTCATCACCCTGCTCTGGACAAGATGCCTCATACCTCATGAAAGCACCTTCTACGCCACATCCTGGGCAAGTCCACCTCATGTGGCACTTTCCCAAACAACTTTTGAAGCCAGCTTTCTGTGCAGAAGAATTAAAGGTTCATTAGCCCAGAAAATGCTTCTCCTGTAGATCAGTGACTGAAGAAGGACAGTCAAGGTATAGGCTCTAGGATCAGAGGATCCCCACTTCCTAGGAAAAGACACAAGATACTGTGCTGTCAATGCTGGAGATGAAAGACCTCCTTGAAACTCTCCATAAAGCACCTGAACCTTAAAGACATCAAGGGGTGAAGACCAACTCTCTCTTCATTATCTTTTAGGTGAAACTCCAGCTAACTGCTCCAGGTATCTTTAACTGTCTCCTCTTCTGAGCATGCCTGGGCTCAGATGCCCTTCTGCTCTGTGTCCCTCTATGCTAAGATAGACCAAATTCAATCTTTCAATTTCCATTCCAGGAGCCAGGCACATAAAACACGTATCTTACAATATTTAGCTTTATGGACCAAAGAAGTTTCACGAAGTTTGACAAGCAGTTTAGAAAGTTTTCTGCCTTGGAAGGACTGAGAAAACTTCTCAGCTCAGGCATCTGAAACTGAATTTTGCAGCTCCTGAATCTTTCCAGTCACTCAAACACAGTAAGAAAACAAATGCTACATGGCAACTTAGCATATGCTCTGCTGGAATTGCCATTATGGGTGAGGTGAAAGCAAGATTTCTTCATGTATCTTTAGAGGAGTGACTCAGATTGTGAAAAGTCACCATCAAGCTAGTTCTTCAGGTAATTAGGTAATCATCCCTGTTCTTTTGAGGCCAAAATCCAACTGCCATTGTTTAACATGTTCTTCAATTTAAAAAGTTACCATCTACTAACCTTCCTCATGAAACTTACCAGTCAGTGTAAATGGAAAACAGCCAGATAATTAGTTCTGATGGACTGCTGCATGGAGATCTAGTCTGTGTCACTAAAATGCCTACTCATCCCATCAACCAAATTACTAGGGGAACTCCAGCCAAGTGCAACACTTAGTGAGCTGCCATTACCAAGAGGTCAGTGCACCAGAGATACAGCCTCTGCAAAGCTGGAAGTTTCTTCTAACCATCTTCAAAGATAAGTTGTGAAGACCTCCAAGGTGTGTTTTCTATCTGCACACAGAACAGTAATTCAGTCTGAGTTCAGTATACTTAGGTAAGTGGCTAGTTGCAAGAATCCAACTGGATCTTTCCTTATTCATTAGTTAAAGAAATGTAGGCAAGTGTCAAATGAAGCAAGCCTTAAAATTCCACTAAAAAATACATATCTATCTGCAATCGGGTGCTTTGGCAGCAAGTAAGTATGATGAGCAAACTCTATTATAACTATTATATTTATTATTGTATAATGATATTGTTATAGTATTCTAATTCTAGAATAAACTAAAAGATTCATAAGAAGGCAGACAGTCAGAAACAGGAGACACTTCCTTGAAACCTCCGTCAGTATGGTTGGCTCCTCCATGCTGCAGGCTGAAAAACACCCTGAGTACTTCTGAGAGAGCCAACAAGAACTCATATTAGACAAGCAGGGAGCAGGAAACAAGAAGGTCTTGAGACTGAACCCATCAGTGATCACAAAAATCAGCAGTAATCTCTCCACTGATTTTGACAGGTGCTGGCTGAGATGTTGTATGTAAAGTCCCTGGCACTCCATTAAGACAAAACTTCATTCCATTCAAAACTTCATTAGCACCAAACTCTAATGAAGGCTATAGGATTTGAGCTGAAAAGTTTGATTCTTTGAAAATCCAGCAGCCTGGATAGAAACTCTGGGCATCTGGCTTGAGCATTGCTCAGTTTTCTCCAGTTTCATACACAGTATGAGTATTTATATAGTTCTGCAAGTTTTTAGAGGAATGCTGCAATGTGAAACATATCACTTGCAGAGAGCCCCAGTTTTGGCAGCTGTAACAAAACTAATGCCAACTCAATGCAAATCTCTCTCTGCTTGTTTGCATGTATTGTAACAGCAAGAAATATATTTTCTTACAGGCATAATGAAAACACACTCAAGACTAACACCAATGTCCCTGTGCAGAAAGTGTATTAGCTGTTTTTTTTTGTTGGTGGTGGTGGGTTTTTTTGTTTTTGTTTTCCATGTTAGTTTAGGTAAATCAATTATATGTAGCCTGACCATCAAGACAGTATCAGCAACAGTTATCTAGCAGGAATTACCCATTTTATTTTCCCAGTGTCATTACACATGTTCCCCCCATTGGTTTTGGTATGTTTTTCAGATTCTAAAAGGTGTTCTTTTAAACATACACCATATTAAAAATCAAAGAGTACATCATTGCATTTCTTTAATGACCTGAAGATATCAAATCCAGTTTCAAAGCTGTACTACATGCAAAAAAAAGGTTAAGGTAGTCCTGCAAGCTCTGAAATTTTGAAACTATCCAGTTTCTCTAGCAGGTTTCTGCATCTGGTCTGGCTTTGTTTTTATTAGTCACCAACTCAGCTAAGTAAGTATCCCATTAAGTCCTCAGTTGGATGCTAGGTCAGTGTGGGGTTCTGGCTTTACTCTGCAGGGGACCTGGACTGTGCCTAGCATAGGAGGCCATTGCCTGTGGCTGCTGAGTGGGTGGATGCTGCGAGGTTTAAGACTTACGATAGCTGAATTTTGGATAGAAAAGTAAAAATCCAAACTCCTGCCTGAAATCTCAGGATGTTACCAGTTCCACCAGGGACTGACTACCAGATTCAGCTACCCAAGAACTGAATGATATTCAAATATTATGGCTTGGGGTCAACCTACAGTTACATCTGGTGCTTTCTTATATCCACGGGTTCATATGGTCTAGATAAAACCAAAATGTTGACATGATCTTCACTATTTTGTACAACAGCATTAGTACTGTCAAACACCATGTCTTATCCTATAAACAGTAGGGATTAATTTATTTTATATCCACTGAGTGTTTATTAAATATATCAATCTCCAAAGCACAACCACTTATCACAATTCACCACAACCACACAACAAATTCCAGCTATGTACCCAATGTTGATTTTCCTGAACATCACAAATTCATGTCTGCATGCAGCCAATGCATGTGAAAGGTAAATAGTATGAGTTTGCATACATATATCAAAATTAGGTGCTGGTCCCTAAGAACTTATTTCTTAAGTAAACACCACTGGGTTTTATGTTTCTGATGTATTTGATAAATGAGAACGTAAAAGTTTTTGGAAGGTGGCTTCCCCTTGGAGCACATTACATTTGTACCTCCACCATGAGCATCTGGATGAATTCCAGCATGTGAAGAGAGTATTGAAATCAAAACAGGAATATCAGCTTTACTGATCTCAAGCCTTTTCTGAGTATTCTTGCAGGTTTTCAGTTTACCTCAAGATACAAACAGATCTACAGACAACTATGGTAATGAGGGTTTGAGGTTCTGCACTTGACTCAATTAGCGACTCATGGATCATCCCTGTAACTCAGTTTATGCCTCTCCAAAATGGTGTTAAAGTTGGCATAGCTATTTTGATGGCTATTATGAAAGTAAATTTGTATTTCTAAAGTTAAAACAAGTATTTTTGTGATTTTCTTGGTTTCACTGATACATCATACACTCTGACACTGGGAAAGACTGATTATTAGTAAAAAAGATTTCTCTCACATCTACTTAAAACTTGAGCAACTTTACTTTTTTATGTTTAAACAAAAAGAAAAAATGCAACCCTTTTTTCCTCCTCCAAATATTAACCTTTTTCTCAACTGAAATAGTTCACCAGCAATCCCCTTGCAAAGTCTCATTCTGTGCCACTAGAGTGAACGGGAGTGCTGCCATCCACTTCAGCACGAACAAGAGATCACCTTGTGCTTCTGCAGTGAATCTGATGGAGTATCATACCCTACACACTGTAACTCAAAGGTATTTATTATCCAGATTTCTGTGACAAGGACTGAAGTTGTTTGGTCCCTGAGGAGGAGGGTCAGAAGAGGGAAATACAGGAGGTATCTGAACACAGGGGAGTTGCAGGTGGGTAAAACATCTGACGGCTGCACCACTGGCTCATCCTGTGCTCTGGCTCTGCTAGGAAAGCGGAGGGCAGTAAAGGGAAATGTGCTTTGTCTCCCTGCTTTGCTGTCATTATCTCTTGAGTGCAAGCAGACAACAGTGCTGGATCTCCCAGCTCCCAGGGAGCCAGTGCCCTGCCCCGCACTTCCATTCAGGTCAAGCCCTGCTACTGGTGCTTCCCTACAAGTCTGAGTCTCACCTAAACCCACAAACTGACCTGCAGTGTTTTTTTTTTTTTCTCATAAGCACATCACGTGGGAGATCTCAGTCCCCCTGCAAAGGGAGAGTCATGTTCAGCATGGAGTACTGCAGAGTTACGCACATTGTCCCCACACATACCAGTGCTAAACACTGTCAGAAAGAGAATTACTTTTGATTAATGAGAAAGTTATTTGTCACATGGCATAAATTTCAGAGTGAAAACTCAGGGAAGATAAACCATTACTTTTCAACAAGAAGGTAGGATAGATTTCTATGGTGCAGCCTAAGCTTACTGATAAATGCAGGTGAAAAAATATTATTCTGATCAGCTCATTGGGAGATCAGGATATTTTAGCTTTTACTATCTCGAGGACTTGCCATGTAACTCTCTGATGCACAAAACTTCTTCAGTTTTTCACATTTCTCTGGGCTAGATCCGCAGCTGGTGTAAAACACTGCAACAGCTCTGACTTTGGTGGCATTCTGCCAATTTACTCCATCAAAGCATTTGGTGCAGAAATGTTTCCCAGTGTATAAACGTCTGGTTATGATAGACAGTTTCTGGGCTCCAGCAGGGACTGGTGATCTGAAAAGGGGGTTATGGGAATTGGCAAGATATGAAATGGTGTGGGAGAGCTGCAAATATTTAATTTCCTGTGAAATAATTCTCTGGTGGCTATATACATACATGTGTATGTATGTGTGTGTAGTTCAGCAAGTTACAGTCTAAAATGAAAAGATTTCCTATTTCCCGTGAACCACTCACTGCACCAATTGTCTGCCCAGAGTGTCAGCAGGCAGCTGAATTCTGGTCCATTTGCCCTAATACAATGCCTTCAAGACCAAATTGACTCCTGAGATGGTTTCCAACTCTCTAGCTTTAAAGACAATCTTGTGGAGGAAATATGCCAGGGAGAAGCTGCACTGGTTTAATGCCTGCAGAAAGATTCCAGACTCATGCACCTGCCTTTCCCCATGCCCATAGCCAAATTTAAATGCTGTGGCCCCTGCGTGGTGAAAGGGGCACAAATTAGAGCCACGGCTGTTCCCGGACTATAAAAATAGAGACAGATGCTTGCCTGCAAAGAGGAAGAATGTGAGGCTTCTTTGAAAGCTGAGTGTGAGCAAGTCCTGACACCTCCTGGCTCTTCACCTCGCTGAAAAAAGTTCTTGCACTTTCGGTGTGCACGTGCACGGGGACACACAGGCACCCAGCATAGAAAACAAAAGCTACCGGGAAAGCTACAGAGAGATGCTTCTAGCAGGGCTCACAGAGGAGGGGTAGAAAATGCTCACGGTCAGCATTGTTTGTTTTCAGCTCAGTTTGATTAAAAATCCCCAAACTAACCATCAAAAAAAAAACAACAAACAAAACCAAAACAAAATAAAAATCAAAACTCTCCAAATTTCTCCTCAGTATTAACTGGGAGCAAAAAGAAAACTGTATTATGTGCATGTTGTCTCTCTGCCCCTTGCCCCGGTCGCTCCCTCTCACAGAGCACTTGCAGAATGGAAATCTGTTGGGCTGTCTGTTTTCCACCCAGGTGGACAAACATATAGACAGGAGAGTGAATGTAATTTGCTGTTTCAGAGAAAAGCGAGGTCCACAAGCAAAGTGAAATTGCTGATCCCAGGCAAGAGGGAGCACTCCCTTCCCCCTCCAGCAAACACTCATCACTGTGCACACTTGAACACCCCTCCCCTCCATTTTTAATTAAGAAATGAAGGAAAATACAATATTTTTATATTGTCCTTTCAAGGAGATCTCTGTTTGCATAGTCGGATCCCCCTTCCTCCACACAGCACTAACATTAGTGTGACCTTTTCCTGCTAATTGGAAAATCTTACGGAAATAAAGCCTGTCAGAAAATGAGAAGTGTCTCCCCTTTAGGCTGGCCAAACGACCTCAGAGGGGGAAAAGAAGTTCTGAATTTCTGCTCCTTCTGCACACACTGCAAAATCTTTATTACTTCGGAGAGCCTTGAAACCCGGTAATGCCCCTCCAGTGCAAAGAGAAGTAAATAAATTTCTTCTTATGACCACTTTGGAGAAACACACAACCAGATTTACTCAGCAGGGATAGATACTGGACAAGATAATGAAGAGAGAATAAGAATATGATAGGGGTTTACAGCCTCTTCTGTCTCTTTAAAGTGTTTTAATCCTTCAGAAACAGGATATCGGGTCCATTTCCTTAAAGATACAGTATCCCTTCTGGGACAAGTAATGTTATAAAAACCTAAGATGTAACATCTATCTCACAATATTGATTGGCACTTTAGTGTGATAAAAGGGGTTGAACCTGAAGGGGAAAAAAATATAAACAAATAAATAAATAAATAAGGCAAACTGGGATTACTTTTTGAAGAATTGAAAAAAGTCCCAATAAAAGCAGGTCAAACTTTAAAAAAAATACCTTTTTTTTACATGGAATTGAATCAAAAGCTATTTCAATGATTGTCTAGGTGATTCTCTTGATTTTTAAAGCATATAGATCCATGTTTGTAGCTTTATTACCAGCTGGTGCTGGAGCTAGCTCCAGCCCCAGCACAAAGCGCTTTCTATGCTCCAGCAGAGGAGAAAAGAAAGGGAGAAATTTCAAATAAAGAGATACGCTTTTGTTATTAACCGCAAACAAAGAAAACACATTTTCAAATGACTGTCTGGTTCATTTATAAAATGCTCTTTTTAGACAGCATCACCTGTTTTTCAGGAGAGCTTTGAATGAAAACATTGAAACAACTGTCATCATATGGATGTGTCTACAGTCATTCCTGAATTACTCAAAGTTAAAATAACAGAGACACAAATGCTGCAAACAATTATTCATTTGAGTAGCTCTTACTCATACAGATAGCCTCATTTAAGCCTGTTGATCTATTTCCATGAGTTAGTGGGACGGGGTTTGTATTGCATGGTGAAGCTGGCAAAGCCTGATGCAAACTCTGGATGCAGAAAGGCTGCTCACTAGCAACATCTACCAAAGAAAGGCAAAGTCTTGACAATATTTCACCTTTGCATTTAACAGCGCACAAACAAGCACAAGATGAGACTTCATTCGTCTTCAGGCAAGACTGCTCTGCTCATGGATGTGTCCTAACCCAGCAGATTTCTCACCATCTGCTTTCCCAAACTGCGGGAGACAGGCTGTTGGGTCAAACCCAACTCTACAGTGCATGGGGATGGGCATGCAAAGATGCTACACCTAAGGGTAGGAACACAGTTGCAGGAGAAGACTCAGTGCCTATCCTGCTCTAACCAGCATTTTTTTCTCTATTTGAGAAAATTCTGGAGCAGGCTCAGACTGCTGTGAAGATTTACCAGCTTGGGGAGTTAGTATTCCCTTTGACTGCCCTGCCCTCCAGGACCTCCATCATTTCTATGCCCACACAGAAGCCCATCTGGCAGCTACCTGAACCCCAGGGCAATTCCAGGACTCAGCACCACCGTGAGAGACATGATGAGCATGAGAGTCCCACTCAGAAGTTATACAGTAACACAGAGCAAATCTGGTGGAGGTTTAAGTCCTTGCCTGAACTCATTGAAGCTGACTGTCTTTTTAGAATATAATGAAATGACAGGCTCTTCCAAGACAAATATGCTCCATCTGAATTCTATTTTCAGATTGGATTTTAGTATAGTGCTCAAAATATACACTCCAGTGATTGCTGTGCTCCTTTCAAGGGAACAGGGTGCCACCAGGCAGGATATCACTCCCATTAAAACATGCTCTGAATACCAGTAAACGCTGAGTTTGAAATAATCCTACTGCAGTTTGGGGTTGTGTTGCTGCTAGGACAAGGAACGACAACGTGTCCTGCATTCTGGAATTCATTTAGTGGCTAACAACCTGCAAAAAGATGCTGTTTAGCCCTGGTGCTGCTGGCTCCTACCAAAGGATTCTCAGCAAAGGTGGGACACTGATACATACCACAAGATCATAACAGCTGAACAAGTCAGATGGGCAATGGGCACACTGGTTTCTGACAACCAGACAAACTCTCCTCTCATGACACTCTGTCTTTGGCTGTGTCACTTCACCCTGTAACTCCTCATGCAAGATTATAAAGTAGAGATATATGGCTCTCACACAAGACCCCCCAGAATGTTCATACAAGTGGCACCATCCCCATTTGTCAGGGATGCATGGACACCCTGCCCATGCAAACTAGGTACTTGCCCAGAGGGCCTTGACTTTAGTGAAATCTTTAAGGGGCTTGAATTATTCAAGCCTTGACCTTTAGCAAATCTCTCAGTCAATGCGAGTTAATGTCCTTTAAAGTCATTGACCTTAGGTCAGGGACCAAGGGTGTGCTTCATCAATGAAGACACACAGGTTCAAAATCAAGAGAGGTTTTGCAGGTTATGTTTAAGTACTCTGGAAGAATACTTCTGTCTGCAAGCAGAAGGATCACCATTGCCACATGACACAACAGCATGGGCAGGAGGCTCCCAAATGCCCTCTGTGGGAACCATCCAGAATTACGGAAGACCAAGGGCTCCTCTGAACATCCAGCTCCGCATTTGGTATTTGTTTGGACCAGGGACTGTGGCTCGGTCCACAGCAAGGATAAAGGTCAACCACAGCATCTGCAGTGAGATCTCCAAGCCCTCTGTACATGGAAGGGAGGTAGAAGGTGGGGAAACATCTCTACCAATACCTCCAAGTGACTAACAGGTTTTAATGTTGTCCTGTGGTACCAAGCTCAGAACATACATTTTGTAGACTGTGTATTTGTGCAAATTTTGTTGAGCAACTTACACCTCCCAGAAAAAGCAGACTGGCTGCACAGCTCTTAAAAGCTGAAGCTGGCTTGGCAATAAAAGATTTCTGCCTCCTCTTTCACTTTTCTCCTGATAAGATTACCTCTTACAAAATTATTTCAACACCATTAGAAATAAGCACAAGTTTTATAACAAGAATACCTTTCTGGAAGCATGGGTTTTCTAATGAGATCATGTGTGTGTGCTTTGTGATGGCACCTGGAGTATTTTTCTGAATATTTGACAATGTTCATTTACAGTAAGGCTGTCTGCATTGCTATAAACAGCAAAAGTTCTATTTCAAACCTTCATACAAGCTCAGCGCTTTTAATCATGGACTTGAAATTGGTTCACAGGACTAGGTGAAAAGCCAATTTGGGGGATTTTTCTGCTTTCTTCAAATTGTAAAAATGTCAATGGGAGTCATGAGGTTAGACTTATTGGGCAGGCTTCTGCCCTGATTCTAGCTAGGGGAATTATACATAATAAATTAACCACATGACTAATTTTACCTCATTTTCTGTTCTTGAAGTGTCTGCAAGCAAATTAAAACGCCCTGAAATTATTCATTACCTAAAAGTACTTGCAATGAGAGGGATTTATTTCACCTTACTTTAGTCACCTAAAAGCTAAGTGTTTAGATAAACTAGTTCTCTAGGTTTTCTCTATAGTTAAGGCAGTGAGAAGACAATTCACCCAATCCCACAGATGTTGAAATTAGGTGGTTTGAGCCACCCTCTAGAGATTCTGCTCTCTCTTACTATCAAGATATCCCAGATGAGTAGCTTAGATGGGACACTTGATTTTTCCATGTCCAAAATGAGTTTAAATTAACCCTAACCCCCATCACAAATCACAATTTAAGAGCAGAGATAAGCTGTTCCACAAAAGTTTCCTTGAATGTCCAAGTATTTTTCATGGACCAGACAGATCCCACTTTTGAAAGTGCCCGAACACCTAGCAACCTCTGGAAACATGAATAGCTGAAGGACCTAAATAACTTAAAAGATGGGCCCACCTGTCTTACTGCATGTTTCTGTTGTCTGAATGGAAGAGTTCAATTCACGGTATCAGGCTTCAGGGACAGATCATCACCACTGGTGACTGCTCTTGTGTTTCACTTCCTCCAGTTGAATGTTGGTAGAAAACAAATGAGAAAGGGCATGATGAATGCATTTGTAATGGTAAGAATTTGTTTCTGATCAGAGAAAGAAAGGCCATGCTTTTTAACAATTGAAGTGTTGAGTTAGTTTTCTAAATTCGGCCTGGCTTTCAGAAGTGAGGAGCAGCTTCTGTATCAAAATGGTACCTGTAGGTTACTATTCTGTATCTATGAAAAATTAGAACATTGGACCGTCCATTTCATGAGACAAGATTACTTTAATTCTGGGACTTGCATCTCCATGAAATAGCCTGCAATCACCTTAATTCTCCTGGAGAATCTGCCCATGTGTTGGTGGCAGGAGAGCCTTGGGGTCACACCAGGTACTGGCAGGGAAGATATCTTCTCACCTTTAGGGGTGATATTTTCAAAACAATCCCCATATTTAATTGCATCAGGATGTGAAAGCTTTACCTGCTCACAGGAGGTATGTGGCCAAGGCACACCCACACTGCTTCAAAAACACACGAGGAGCTCCTGAGACTGAATTTGGCGACTTTTCTGTGAAACCTGTAAAGTGCAATGATTTTCAGAAAGGTGGGGGAAGGCTCTAACAGTAAGATTTGGGGCAGCTTTTCTAATTCCAGCTCTGGTCCTACTATGCCAGTATCACTAGGAGAAACAGATTTACCTCCCCACCATTGTTCTGCAAGCCCAAAATGCAGCTGTTTTTGAAGGATACCCTAACCAAAAGGGACTCCTTTCTATATCAAAGCCTTGGGAACAGCAGAGCAAGGGCTCACCCCACACAGCAACACTATGCAATTCCTTCTTCAAATAGGCAAGCTGCCTTTACAGGGGGTTGCTGAGGCTCTCAGAGACGCCTGTCATTTTATAGATCCTATTAATATTTTGCTAAGACCTTGTGAGCTGAACAAACAGAACACTTCTCTGTGTCCATGCTGTTTTCCTGAAGCTGGCAGCTGCCCTCCCATTGCTGGCTTTTCCGACAGTGAAACTCCTCTTTGCTGCTGCAGCCTAGCGGGACCCTTTTGGACCGAGTACAGGAAAGTGCAGCAGTGTCTGTTTGACACCACATGAGGGAATGTGAATTGTCAATTTGTTGACAGTGTCATGTTGCCGCTACCAGCTTTCCCTGCATTATTTGGAAAGAGCTCAAGTCAGTCTATTTCCCAGGCTGAGCTTCCTCACATTACAGCTCTGCACACCCAGAAAACAGATGCAACCAGAGCAGAGTTGCTTTTTAACAGAGAGAAGCTTGCTCTTAAAAATACTATCACTGTTGTTAAAACTGGGAAGACTCAGGGGAGCTTACCCCAGGAGCAAGCTCCCCTAGACCTTGCCCATTCATTCTCCCCACACCATCACTGGGCTAAGTAAGCTCATGAGAATTCCAGGAAAGTTTAATCTTTTGATAATTTTCAACTTGCTCCTGCAATGCCATCATGTCCAAGTGGATCCAGGAAATTGTAAAGGCATGAAGCTGGGAAAATGACTGTGTTTCCCTTTCCAGATGGGTTTGATGATGATTTCCACTTGAGCTAGGATTATTTGCTACTGACCATTAGTAGCTACAGTACCCACCTAGCTGGCAAACTTGCAGTTTAGAATAGGACTTAAAAGCACCTGCATCTATACATACACACACATACAAATATACATGGCTTTACTTGTAGGCACTTCTCAGGAAAACTGAGTCCAGACATGGAGCTGACAAACAGATTTACATGCTATGTACAAAACCACACCCTCCTCTCATGATTCCTCCAAGCCAAGGGCTGTCATCTAGAACGGCTCCAAAAGCCACTTCAAAAAATTAAAATTGGGACTGGGAGGTGGGCAGTGATGGCAGGAACCATAACCTTTCTCCTGTCTGTGGTGAAAGGTAATGTAGACTAAAAGATAAGAAGTTTGCAGGAATAAAATTTCTATATGGCAACATTGTGAAGGTAATCTAGTTCTACTTTACTAAGTTTGGAATTTTACATAATAAAGGTTAAACCATTTAGTAATGGGAAGACATTTTAAGATCATCCCAGTCAAGAGCACCAGAAACCGTGCATCACAAGCAGCCTGAATGGGCTGCCCTGGGAACCTGCTGGTGCAAATTTCCAACCTGCTAAGAAGATTCCCAGGTTATAGATTGATGCTGGAGCATGTTTCAGGCCATCATTACACCACACACTTTTGAACTGCCTGCAGCCACTGCTTCTGATTAGTGACTGGATGCTGGAGCCTTTTCACAATCAGCATCTCTAGCTGCAACACATTTTACAGCCTGCTAAACTACTGACTTGAGCTCTCTCACAGATTCCCAATACAGAAAGCATTCTAGATTTCAAATTAAAAGAAAAAAAAAAAGTACAAAATTCATTTAATTCAGAAAAGCTGAGAGATCCTTGGCAGCTATATATATATATATTTAACTTTTTTTATGTTTTCCCTGTGTTGCAGGAAAAGGAAGGGAATCTCTCTACAAAAATAGTATTTCTTCTCTGCATAACGAGCTGCTACTTCAGGACCAGTATTGATAACATTCCTTCTTCTGAGGTCCACTAATTTCTCAGTTCATTGATATAATGGTACTTCCACTTACTAGAAGAACAATGACTGTCCTTGCTTGGAAATACAAGCTCTACTTGATGCTATTCCTTTCTCTTATTTTTATTTTTAAATTAAATAGAAAACAAAATAAAACAAAACTAAAACTGATAAGTCTAAGCAATCAGAAATGTTCTCAATTATGGAAGCCAAAACCCTGTGCTTTAGCCACCATCAGAGTTACTTCTGGGCTGGTGCACATGCAGGTCAAAAGTGACAACAGGCGATGGATGGAACAGCACTAGTTAAAGAGCCTCAGTACCCAGGTTGCTGTGAAGAAGAGTTACAAGACGTTTCTAAACTGTCTGCATTTGTCAAGGAATTAAATGGCAAATGTGCTGCTGATGGGATTTGCCCCAGTGCCTCCTGTTTGACACCTTGGGAATGCAGTGAACACAGTTTGCTTAAAACCCCTTTTAAACCAAAGCTCCCTTCCCACAAGCAGGCATGTATCAAGCTGATGGAGCACATTTGTAAGAAACTGCTTTACACCTTGAAGACTGAAAGAATAAATCTCTTTAATAAGCTCTTAGGTTTTCCTAGTGATGCAGATTGAAGTAATATTATAGAAATGTGTATAGTTGTCAGTAATTTTACAGGAACGAATAGAAACTGCCAGGAGGACTCATTTGTGAAATGGAAACATTTTGTCTGATTCTCTTTTTTTGGCATTAAAGATTCTTGCAAGGACAAAGACGCTGTATTCCTATTACATTGATCCATGCAATGATTGCAGACTTCCCAGGATTTCCTTTAACATCAGCCCAGCTAGGCTGCTCTTTGCATCTCATACATGCAGGGGATGTCATAGCAATGCAATTAACACTAAAGACATCAGTTATAAGAATGACATTTACAGAGTTGGGGAATGACATAGGATTTTGTGAGCTAAAATCCCAACAATGTAGATTAGCCCCCCAAAGTCACTATAGACTTTGAAATCTGGC
This sequence comes from Chloroceryle aenea, assembly GCA_013399075.1. Taxonomy (NCBI): domain Eukaryota; kingdom Metazoa; phylum Chordata; class Aves; order Coraciiformes; family Cerylidae; genus Chloroceryle; species Chloroceryle aenea. The sequence continues at coordinate 298,513 of VWZY01007623.1, read as the reverse complement.
AAAGAACATTATAAAATAAATTAATTGACTACTTATGCCAAAGGTACTGCAACCATACCTAGGGCAAAATTCCTTTTTTATTGGTGGCAAAAAACCCTGTGCTGTTTATTATGGCAGTGTGACTGCAAATAAACATCATTGTTTCTTTTTAAAAGCAGAATTTTTTGGAGATGCAGTAGCAGCAGGAGTCCCTGGCTTGACTAATGCTGTGGGTATCTGCCCCTGGGGAGTGCAGATGCCAGGAAATAGCTTTGGAGGGTTGCAACTAGTAACGATCACACAGGATATTTTAGGCATATTAGTGGGCACTGCTCAGCGCAATTCTGGATTCTTTTACTTATCATTGGTATAAATCAGAGCATCAATGGAGTTTATGTTGATATGCTAAATATAAAGACACTCATCCTAATGTTGGTTGAAAATTTCACTAATAATGTATACAAATTTGACTTGCTGGATGACCTGAGCACAGTGCAGGAAGTGGAGAGGCAGTTTAAAAACTGTTCCTGCAAACAGTGCATCTCCCTGGTACAGAGGGAGGGGCTGAATGATAGTGCCGCCATTTCTGTGCATCCCCCTTTCCTGTGTAAAACTAACCTGGAAATTTGACCTGTCTTCTTTGAATGGGACATTTTGTGGGAAATTAAGGCAGAATTTGGCCCTCAGACCTCTTTGATTCTTATGGTATAATGCATGGAGGCAACATCCACTGAAATAAATCAAAGGACTTTTGTCATAATTAATTTTTGAAAGTATTTATGAAGTCTGACTAGTGTAAGCTCTTTTCTCACACCTGCATGAACAGTAACAACTTACATATCATTCAAAATCAAGTTTTTCAGAAGAATCCTTCGTTTAGAGAAAGAGAAAATTTCTTCAGCTGAAGAACCTCCCTGCCTCAGCCCGCACACACATGTCAGCTGCCTGCTGGCAGACAGAGGCAACTGCTGAGGATCTTGCTCCCCACCCTGATTTTCCCTCGGTAAATGGACATTACCATCAGTCAGGTCTAGCTGACATCAGCCAGAGGCTTGAAAGACATCGGTGGAGAAAAGGGTTGGCGGAGAGTGCAGCCACCTGAGCCATATTTCTTTAGGAAACCAGGTTAAAAAAAAATCTGCTGATGAAGGCTGGGACAAAAGTAGACACAATGTCAGGATCTGTAGTGCCTAGATTTTGATATGCAGTAGGTGTCTGTCCAGTATAGTTTGTACAAACGATCACTGTTCCACTCCATTAAGTCCTCATTAGAGCAGCATACTGCACCTTAAAAGTATCTTAACCTTAAATTACCAGTATCTAAGCAAAAGAGAGAAAAAGTAGCACATGAGGACCTAGTCAGAAAGATCCAGCACATGTCAATTAAGAAGACAGCCAGCATGTTTTAAGCCACAGCTTCTCAGAAGAGCATCAATGTGTACCAGGATGCTGGAGCATTAATAATTCAGCATTTCCTTATTGAGGTCTGATGACGCTAAAATAAGGTGTTGAGGCTTGATTAGTAGTAGGAACATAGCAGCTTAACCTCTAACATTTAGTCTTCTCCTCTGGATCGAATTACTGATCTTTATCTTGTTGAGCTGTGCTAGCAGTTGGCTTGGGAACATTACACCTTTCTAAAAGCTGTCAATCTTTGTCAGTGTCTTTGCACAATGGATTGGAAGAGCTATTTTTAAAGGACTATGTCACCTTTTTGTAGGATTGGGGCTTTTATGGTATATCAAGGTTTTCTTTAATACATGTTGCCACATGCTCAGTATCACCTATAGGCTTGAAAGAATAACTTCTATTCATTTTGCTATGATTCCTAGTGAATGGGTGTGAAGAGATGAAGAGCCTTGAGAGAGGAGGAGAAGAAATCGTAATTTATATTATCCATTAACATGCTGACTTTTGGCTTTCATTTTAATTTATTTTTCTGTCAAGGCGTCAATTCATTTTTCCATGTAGAAGAGAATTCTCCAACATTAGATTGAGATATATTTCCTCATGACTGGGTCATTAATACGGTCTTATTTAAATTATCTTGAGTTTTTTGAGTATTTAAATTTATCTAAGAGTAGTAGCAATGTTGTGAAAATATACAACAGGAAAAAAATTACTAAGATTACATACATTTTTCTATAGAAATATTGAAATACAACATTATTAAATTGAAGACTGGCCTTTGCAAATGTCCTTCTCTTGCCTTTACAAAACTGACTTCTGTTTTTCTAAGGAGGGAAAAAAGCTTCACATGGAGGGCTTTTCCAGCACATCCAGAAATCCATGTATAGACTTCTGGCTAAATGTAAACCAGCACCACTTTGTCCTTTTAAATCAGTTTGCAATAGACAATAAAAGTACATGTACAATTTGTATAAGGTCCTTTATGAAAAAGCCTCCAGGACAAGGGTATCAACACATACAATACTTGTTCAGTCTCTTCTTCACAGGGCATGGCGGCCCGGTACATGTGGTCAATCATACACAAACTGTTGCTAATGTACTGTCTGCTCTGTACTGTCTGCAGTACCTGGATAACCACACCTATGCAGCCTTCAGCAGGTGCTGAAATTCCCTCTGATGCACATTCCCACTGGTATTTCTCCTACTGATTTTTTTTTTTTAAATCTTATGCTGGTCAGTCTTTAATAGAGTGGCAAACCAGATTGTAGGTGTTTTTCTGTAGCTACAGTAATACCAGAGAAAGACAAAACTGTTTTCATATCAACGTTTAGGTCCAAAATCTACTTCACTCCTACTCAGATGTGAAACCAGGCATAATTTCATTCAAAGTACAGTAACCTAATCTACAAAAATCAGAGGATTTGTTTCTAATTTAAACATGCTTACTCCAAGTTTACAACATAAGGAACTGGAAATAGAATTTGGAGCAGAAAGTTCATTTGGAAACACTGTATTATTCCCCTCTGTTTCTGCTGCTGCCATTAATATATATGCTTGTCATGAAAAGTACTTTAAAATTCAATAAACCATCATTCTAAAATAGGATAAAATGTTTTTATAGTAACAATATCTCTCACTACTATGGGACCTTTCACACCAAAGTACCCTAAAGCACTTTATAAATGTAGCAAACTGATACTCACATACTTCATCTACAAAGATCATTTCACCCACACTGAATGACAGGGACATGCAATAGCTTTTTTCACAGCTGGCAGCACCTTAAGGTAGCTGACAAAACAAATCACAGGTTACACAGGTACAAAATAAGAGCATTTCAGAATGGAAAACATTTTTTCATTGAACAGAAATATTAATTCTTTTAGCAGTTTATCAAGATCAAATTATATAATTGCAATTGTTTGGCTCCATATAAATTACTGAAATACATCTCCTTATCCCTAAATGAAATACCCCTTCCTGTTCCAGGTAAACACCAATGTGTTGTAATAGAAAACACCAGAAGTGATGGATGAAGTCCTGCTATGTCTCATACAGAGCAGGTTACCTAAAGTGTGGTGCCTGCAGGACCATGGACACACCAGAAATGTACCATGACACCTTCTGACCCTGGTAAATAAGTTTTCTTTAATCCCACCCCATTGTCAAGACCTGTATCTCCTTTCCAAGCCTGAGTACTCCCTGCACAGTACTCACCCATGCTGCTCTCAAGCTGCCCCCCTTACTGTCAAGTCATCTCCTTATTAATGGTTTGTCATCTGTGTTTCTTGACAGGGATGCTCACATTGCTGACTACACTGCTAACACAGTCACAGCAGCAACCACAAAGAAATCAAAGTATGGCACTGTAACTGCAGCAGGGCTGTGCTGGGAGGGAACACATCATAGTTGTGACCCACTGCACTCCTGCCTGTTGCCACCTCTGCAGGAAGAGACCCTGTCCTCAAGCCTTTACACCTCTTTTTCTTCCTTTTTATTCCAAGACAGGGGCACATGCAGAGGTAAATAAACTGGAGGATGGCGAAGCAGCTTGTGTTTCAGCCCTGCACACTCCTGCCAGGCCAGCAAAAGTGGAATCATGAACTGAAGCTTCACTAAGCACTCAATTTTCCCAGTGTGTCACCATTACAGAAGCACTGGTACTAATAACTTTGTGGTGGCTCACTGTGAAAATTAAGGTCACAATGGCCTTCTGCTTAACCTGTGGTGTGATGACCTCCTGGTCCAACAACTGACCAAATGCCACAGGAACATGATTTCAAAGTTTTCATAGCTGCTTTTGGGTCTTTGGGGTTTTATCTCTTGTTTTGTTGCTTTTCAGTGTAATGATGATAAGGAAGGAAGAAATTTTTGAGCAGGATCTCTTCCCAAGCTGTAGGAATAGGCAGAAACTATCCCACATCTGGGCTAGTTTACTAGTACAAGGATGGAGGTCACTTTTACAGGACTGTCAGATGCTGAGAAGTGCTCTTGGCTCAGAAACCCTAAGAGTGCTCTCAAAAAAACCCAAAATTGTCCTATTTTTTTTTCTTTTCCAGAAAAGCTGAATAGTAGAACTTTTCTCTTCAGTTTTTGGCTATAACGACAAAAAGGAGTAAGATTCCTCAAAGCAGGAGAAGACCAGGAATCCCAGCAGAAACTAAAATCCAGGTACATGACTGCCAGTCACCCATCTTTATTCCTTCACTTTTATAACATTATCTTGTGATTGCATTTATGAGAAATAGAAAATTATATGCTGCGTGGAATAATTACATACCAAGGGATCTCTTCACTCAAAACAGTTCATCTTTTTGTCCTTCTGTTATTCTTCTGTCCCCAGAATGCAGCAAGCAGCCCTGGCTAAGCTAACTGGGCACCTTCAGTTGCATCCAATGCTTACAACACTTCTGACCTGGCATGCCCTATTTCTCATTGCTGTATGAAATTCCAAAGAGGAACAGGATTGCTATACTGTACAGTGAAGGCGGATCATCCTCTTTTAATGATGTAGCTTCGTTTAAATATAGAAGTATCAATGGAAACAAAAAAAGGTCCCAGAGAAGGAATTTCTGCTTGCTTTGTTGTTCTCCTGAAAGGCACAGAGCTGTGATATTGTGGCATTGACTGCCAAGATGACTACTAAATATGTATTTTAGTGGAGCTCATCAGAACAATATCCCCCATAAGTCATCCCATTAGTAAGACAGAGGTACTCAAGAACATTATATCATCTTTATTCCTTCTGGAAGGGCCTCACTACCATTACTATAAAAAAAGTGCTTTAGAGATTGTAAATAGATTTAAGCAACTCTGACAAAACAATAGGATCTGACTAAAATGTGGGGTGTTTATCCCATCTGTCAGTCAGATATGGGATAAAAGTCACAGCAGACAAGACAGACTCAAAAGCACCTCTCCATGATAATTTTTTCCCCTCCACTACGATGCTTTTCCTACTTACAGTGTATGCTGTTGAACACTAGCCATATTTGTATTTTTCTTTTTTTTTTAATAGTGAAAGGTTGATTACAGCAGATGACTGTGCCTCTCTCCTATTAAGATATACAATTTATGCAAATGAAATTCAAATTATAACCCAAATGGTCACAGTATGAGTCAGGCCCCATATCTACCTCCCTATCTCCTCTAAATCAAAAGACTGACTGTAATATAGTGTGATGGTTTTAAATGAAATAACCTAAACAACAAGAATTTGTTGTGGGTTTTGTTTGGTTGGTTTGTACTGCCTCTATGTGTCAGTGTACCCCCAGGTTTTATCACCGAGTGTTTCTCCATAAACATGAAAACCAGGCAACACACCTTTGTTGTTTTTTTTTTGGAAACAAGACTCAGCCCTAGACACTGGGTAGAGGAAAATGAAAATTCACAGGAAAAAGGTTCAAAATAATATGAAAATGACTGAGCTTCCCTGCCCTACATGGTGGTCAGCACTCGCTGACCATCATAAATTCATGACTCAGCTGAAGGCTGGCAGAAGAGTGCGGATGCTGTTTGGCTATTGATGTAGAAACAGGGTACACTAAATCGATAGTCCTGTGAAGCAGGATTCCTTGTCTTTCTTTTTCTAAGGCAGCAATCAAAAGAATACATAATTTCTAGTGTTTCCAAAGTTTAAAAAAATCTGATGTCTCCTGTCACTGCAGCTTCTACCCAGACAGCCATACTAAAAAGCAGAAGTGAGATATGACACATCAAAGACCAATTCCCCTAACAGGGCTCTTACATGCATGGCCTGTCCTGCAACGAAGATAAAATGAAGTACGAGCCTACAGGAAGAGCAAGTGCTTTACACCCTCACTGCTTCCACACGCAGCAGTTCGTATTATCAAAAGCACGTGTACATAGGTATGCGTGCATATAGGTGACAAACAGATACAAACACATACACTTTTCTACCTCAAGTTCATGTAAGGACTCCAGAAAGTTAGCTATGATGTTTCATTCACAGAATATCAATACAAATTTAAATCAATCTTAGTTAAAGCTCTCTCACCACAGTGAGACAAGCGATTTCTCCTTGCCCTGATCGCTTCACCTGTGTTGGAAGTGCACGTCAGTTTTATGATGGCGCACTCACTGATACTGCAAATGCATTTCAGAAAGCATAAAAGACCGGCATAAACAGTTGGGGTGTCTCAAGAAAAATTATTTTTTAAATAAGTATGAATGAAGTTGAATTGATCTGGAATACTCTGGTCACAATCTAGGAAAACACTCAAACTCTGGCTTTGTTTCAAGAACCTGCTCTGGTCAGATCCCAATTACCACAGAATTTATGCAATATCCAGGTCTCGGTGAATAACGAGAGCATTTTTGTTTCAGGTCTTTAACCGCACACTTTGCTGAGTTAACTTTTATGCTATTAATACCATGGCATTGACAAAAATATGAAGGTTTCCTTAATGGTGGCCTGTCATCAGAACAACCACAATTTTCTCCATTATGTGGGACAATGTCAGAGAGCTCCACAGCGGGTTGGATGAGATCTAGTCATTCACAGCAAATGTAACCTGCGCTGTGGTGGTACTACATACAAGATGTGATTAAGCAGGTAGGCCTGCTTAGTGACATCTATCCATGTCACTAGTGTTTGTGGAATTTCTAGTGGCCAGGACGCTGATTTTTTTTTATCCCCTCTGAGCAGTAAATACTGAAAATATTTGGCCAATATTTCACTACATATGAACAGAAAAAGTACTCTATTCTCTTAAAGTAATAAGAACAGCCACACCCTCACCATTTCTGTATGTCTAATACATCTTTATAGATACAGATCAATGTCATGAAAGACTGAAAATATATGGTTTTAAATCCCTTGAACATTATTAACAGCAATTAGTTAATTTATCTGTATGGGAATGTCTAAAGATTCATCAGAAGTAATACATTTTAAATTTCTGATTAGTGGAAAGGAGAAGTACTGTAACAGTCATCCTGTTAATTCACTGAAGTGTTTTATTATATGTGTAGATATTTGGTATCAAGATGTCATATTCCCATTATGAGCACAATAAAGGATGAATGACTGGTAAAGCTTTCAGCTCACGATACCTATAAAATCTAAGTGTTAGCAAGGTGTTATATACAGATTAATTTATAGATTCCTATTAACATACTGCATGCTCTCCTTTGTATGGCTACAACTTCTCAATTGTGGAAGATAACTTTCCCCATATAACATCTTATTTATGACATGCATCACTCCACACTGCTCGCAGTGGGTGGCTCTGAAACAGGAACCCTGTGTGTGGCAGATGCTCAGCCATGAACAAGAAAGACTGTCTAGGTAGATTTAGATTTTACAAAATAATTACAGAAAACAGTCCCCTTGTTAAGAGAAACCTGACAACTTCTGTCTCTGGCATGGTATCTGGAGCTAACATTCTTGAGGACAGTAGACACACACCCATGGTCCTGCTCTGTTCAGGGAGAGCTGGGTACCAAAGAGCAAAAGCAAAGCCTGGTATTGGAACTAAATTAGCAAGACAGAGTCTTAATTATAGTCTTTCTTTTCTAGAGGGAAGAGTAGTTTTTTTCTGGTCATCGGATTAAATTAACCCGGTATCTAAACAAATAACTGACAAAGATTTTTTTAATAATAGCTGTCAAAATGTGAGTCCAAACAAAGGAAACATACCTACAGAATGGCTGCTCCGAGTATAAAGTATAGCATTAACCATTATATGTGTCTGTTCTGAGACCAGAATTACAAAAGGCTGAATTTTCTTAAAAGCATGTTAAAATATTAATAGATATCTGAATCAGTTTTATTGCATGGGCTGCCAGTCTTATGAACAAATACATCACATGGGGAAGAAGGGTAGGAAAACCTGCTCTGCTGCTGGTGACCTGCTGCACTGAATAGCATCGTGAAAATCTAATCGGCAATAGTGAGATTGAACAGTATAGCTGGCAGCAAGTCTGGTGTGGAGGGGCTTTACTGGGAGTGCTGGCAATAAATTTCACGACATCCAATATGCTAATTCATAAAAACTAGGGAGGATGTACTTGCAATCCTACACATTTACAGACAGACTCCAAACACCAGCACAGCAGAGATACAGCAGAGGCAAAGCCATCTATTATCCGGGGGAGATGGGGAGGGGGCTTGTTGTAATTGACATGAAATTATCACTTATAAAGCCAAGTCACTCTGAAGCTTGCTCAAAAGTCAGTATCTTTCTTGAAGTTACCGTTCCTCCATTGCTCACACTCACCAGGTCAGTTTTGTATGGTTACTTGTGAGTGCTAAAGCAGCTTTCATTAATTTTTCACTTGAAGCAGCAAAGCCTCAAAGTATCTATTTTGAGGAGAGGAGATGTAATGTATTAGAGTTAGAAATAGTAAAATGCGGTAGTGGGTTTGATCCTTTGCCCATGTGTTTCATTCAAAGGTTAGTCAATGACGGCCACAGGGCTGGGAGAGCTGACAAATTTTGGATAAACTTGTGCAAATCTATGAACTTGATCCCAAGTCCACTCACATATATTAATCAAATGCTGATTAAATAATACAATATCCTGGTTCAGCTCCTATTCAAGTTAAACAGTTTCAGTCTGTTTTTTTTAAACAGAGCAGGCCTCTCAGGCTGCACACACTCTGAGGAGATATTCAGAGAAATTCCAAGCAGCCTTAAAGTAGCTCTGCAAACTGAGTTGGAAAAGTTGCTGGCATGACTGTGAAGTCATACTCCACCTGAAAAATAATGAGGGAAAATATTTGGGTTCATTCTGGAGTCTTGAGGTACCTTCCAGTGCCAGTCAGCTCTGTAGACTAGGTCAGAGAATCAGTTTTGTTCAAAGGAAAAGCTCCCATTATGCCTTGTCTAGTTTTCTGCATTGCAGAGACATGGCAAGGCAAATGGATCTGCCATTTCACCTTGGTTTAGCAGAAGATTGTCTCTGCCTGAATGGCAGTGCCAGAGGAATAGCAGTAACCTTCCTCTGGCACCACTCACTAAAACCTCTCGGCCAAAATCTCTCAGTCAAATGAGCTAATTTTAGATAGCAGCATTTTAGAACAGCAAAAACTAGTCCGGCATGGTTTAGGTACTACCTTTTTCTTCTGTCAGCTGTGAAAATTCCAAGTCTGAATATATATAAGAATAAGTAATTTAAGCATGCTTTCCAGCACTCCTCTATTTTGAGCTCGGAGACAATATTAAAACAAATTCAGCAGAAAAGTACAGATCTCAGAGATACCAAATAGTTCTGATTTTGAAAGCATATGGCAATGTAGCATGGAGATTCAAACTGCCCCTGCCTAATGAAAGGTTTGGGATTATGTGAATATTCAGCTGCAAGAGAAGCTTCAGCAGGAACTCATGCTGTATTAGACACTAGTTATAAGCCACACAGCATTCATTCCACTCCTTCCTAAGCTGTTTTTTCTAAGCTGCTATGATTGTAAATTATAATGCCATACAGACTAGAAAATGCAAGTCCATTCCAGCTAAGGAACCTGCCCAGAGTAAGCTGAGATGGGCCAGTGGCGGATGCCAAGCCAGCACTGAGCCCTCCTCCATGGATGCAATGACGTACTCATCCTGTCTTGCTGTTATGAGCACGGTGATGGAGCACAAGAGAGAAGAGTCTGTATCAAGCTGCATTATTTGTCAATATTTCCTTCACATTCCTCTCCTTAGCATGAATGATCCTCTGATATTTTTTACTTTTTTTGTTGTTGTTTTTTTGTGTAAAAACACCTAGCTTCAGCAATTTCTCTGTAACTGTTATTATGCTGTGTTTGTAAAACAATTAAAAAAAAAAATCAGTTCTAGTAATCCCTAGCGATAATTTAACAAATTCCAGCACCATATGTGCTAAATGGAGTCATCTGCTTTGGGCTTTGACTCCATTTCCAAGCTTACTAACTGAGGACTGCCCTATAACTTTGTATTAGATGAGCTGGGGCAATGAGGCTGTGGGCAATAAACCCCCATGGTCTCCTTGGGTACAGGGCACACACTGAAAAACAGAGATGCTTGTAAAACCATTACGCTCCATATCCAGTTAGCAGCTAATTCCATGATTGGCCTGTTAGGCTAGTCAAAATTTCAAGAAGCAGACACTTGGATGTCTCAAGGATGGAGAGCAGGAATAACAAGGTCCCAGCCCTGCTAACTGAGAGGTGACAGTGTGGTGGGGACACCACATCTGGGTGCCTGCCAATCCATGCTGTTACTGTGGCACTTGACACACCCATCCAAACTACTTTAAGAGCAAGGAGAACATTCAGCTGCATCTTGGACAATAATTATGATGTTTTCTCTAAGTATGACGTGAAGATTAATTTTTAACTGTTGAATCTGTTTTGAGGATGAAAATAAAAATGCCTTAAAAACATCAATCAATCTGTTCATTGCTCTCTTCATTGACCTAACTGCAGACAGCAATTGGCAGCAGAAGAGATCTGTGTACCTTAATGCTACATGCAGGTTATGCATGATCCATGTGACTTCTTATTTCATCCCTCCTTATTGGGCTCATGTTTCCTGTAAAGAGTTTTGACTAATTGTGGTTTTGACAGGAGCAGCATCACATGCTGCTTTGTGAGCAAAGAAGCTCAGGTCAGTAAGTCAGACGGTCAGTCTGGAAAACAGATCCATACTCCTAATCCTTAAGGCTGATATAAAGCAGAGATAAGTGTGTTTGTGATGTGCAGGTTACTCTGGGTGAATATCATTTGAGAGAAATGAACTCTTGAGAGAGAAGAGCTGGAAACAAGATGTCCTATTAACAAGGATTTCTAAGAAATGGATCATCTGATTTTTTTCTATTATTACTTTCAGACTTGAAAGCAAATATCTAGCCTCAATTTATGCTCAGGTTTGTGGCCTTCAAGTTGCAAGAGGGATTTTAAAATTTTTTTTTATTATTTACTCCTATGACTACTCCTCCACAGAAAGTTGTAGGTGAGTAAGTTTCTAGCAGGAACCAGAGAAAGATTGATTCTCTGCCATTTTTCTTGCCCAGCCTGTGAAAAGCCTCCAACCGCAGCAAAAGAGCCTCTTGCCTTGGAAGAATTATCTTTCCAGTTCAGCTTGTTATTCAAGCACAAAGTGGATAAGCTGTGTTTGAACTCTGAAACACCTGAACCTGAACTAGGCTTAGGAAGTTGCAAAGATCTTGAAACTCACCAGTCTAATTTATATTTGGCTCAGTTACGCATTTTCTAGTTAAGGCATCAAATACCATACGACATGATATCGTCTATCTTTCAGGCATCTCCTGCAGCAGCGCTCTCTAGTTCTTCTGCTTCCTGTGCTCATTTTAGACCTTAAGTACATCTTCCATCAAAGCATTTAATGGCAGAGAGGTTTTCCAATAACTCACAACATGCAAACTCAAGACTCTTGTTCAAAAAACTGCAGGCAGTTACAATAGCCCTGTGATTATTCGGCAGCTATTAAACTTTAGATCTTGTTGCCCGATTAGCAGCAGAGGTATTTCACCTCAGTTTTTATTTCTCATTTTCCCCTCTCAAAATAAAACATATATTCTGTTTAGCCACTCCACTTTGTTATTATTATTGATCAGATATAGGGAAAGATTGATTTTTATATTTTTTTATTTCAGCTGGGCCTTCTTGTTCCCAGTGTCAGCCCCACCTGAGCATCCCTGTGCGTGTGTTCTGCAAGCCCTCTACAGCAATGCCTTTGAACTGCAGTGCTATCTGTTGACAGCTGGGCAGGGGACATCGTAGTGACATCCTGCTTCCCACTGCCCTGGGAGACATGGTGCACCCCCACCATCAGCAAGAGCCCCAGGAAATTGTTCTTGCTGTTTTCAAGGAGAGAAAAAAACAAAACAAAAAACCCACATAAAGTCTATTATGCAGGGATGCTAATGAATTATGTGAAAAGGAAACTTAGGAGTCCACAGCAAGCCCCCTTTGGTAATTTTGCTGTTTATATTTTCAGCAGTTCTGCTACCTTAACGCTTCTTTATAACATATCAAACAGACCTAGGGAAAAACACACCAAATACTGAATCAGCAAATCACAGATTTCTTTAGGGATCCATCTCTGCAGCTATATGAACACCCTAACTGAAGTGCTGGGGAGATAAAAGTTTGAGCATGGCTTTGGAGATAGCCACAGGGACTTCCCATGGATGGAATACCTGGGTGCTGCCCTGGGCAGGGAGGTGCTAGAAGTGTAAACCACAGGGAAAATTACATGAAAGTAGCTGAAAAAAGAAATTAATTGTGCAGATCACATCCACAGAATGTGGACTAGGTGTACAGACCTATTTCCACATGACTCAGGGGTGCATGGTCATGAAAACCCGGGCTGGAATTGCTCCTTCCCAGCAGTTCACAGAAACCCTGCAGACAGTCTCTGGCTTCGTGAATCTAAATACTTGTTTTAGAAGCACAGATTTGTTTTGGATGCCTAAAATATTGAACTCTGGCATCACAGTGGGTCAGAATGCTGCTCAGCCTCTCCTGGTTCTGCTACCAATCATACATGCTGAAGTTCCTGTATCAGAGCAGAGCCACAGTATTGCTTGTCATCACACAATTTCTCTAAAGAATAAATGATGTAAAATCCAAACTTTCCCTTTATTCAGATAGTTTGAGTCTAAGAGACACTCATATGCTTATTTCTAGAGCAACTCAAGTTTAATTGCTAAATGATTCTTCAGCTTGCAAATTTGTTTCTCACACAGAACACCTTCTTCTACAACTGTTTGAACTTTTTATTTTAAAGGACAATAACTAACTACAGATGTGTAATTTCTCAATAAGTGCTTTTCTCACCAAGGAGAGTTAATCCAGCTTATCAAGGCTCTCCAAGGAAAGAGCTCAACTGAACCAGAGGCACTTCCAAGCACAAGCACCATTTATATAAAGTATCACACAATATTATTTTATATTTCAATTTTCAAAAGGCTGTGTACTTTTTTCCCATTATACTAACAAATTACAGCAATTGTGGTCAGTAGTGTGGAGGTTTCTCTGCAGAGCATTTGCCCCCTGGGAGGAAGGAAATCAGAGGGGTGTTAAAGCAATATTGTGCCTTCCACTCAGTGTGCTGAGTTGCCTGATAATGGTTAGCTAAGAGAAGCCATAAAACTGCCATTACTGCCACCAGTGGGTGTTACTGTATCTCAGTAACCCTCTTGTTGCAAAAGAATGCAAAAAAATAATGAAGAAAATCAGAAAAAAAAAAAGTAACTAAGTGAACAGAGAGGGGAAATTTAAAACACCATTCTCTAGCTGAACTTGTTATTTCTACTAAATTTATTGAAGTACATTTCTCTGACTTTAGATTTAGGTGCTGTTGAATCCATTCAGGAGAAAACATTACCCCAAGCTCTTCCCTACTAAGGTCTCAGACAGATTAAAACCATTCTGAAGGGGCTGTAGGGCCTCTTATACTTGGATTTTTTGGCTGGATTACAGTGTAGAAGCCAAAAGAGCATCAAGCAGCTGCTCTTCTTGTTTTTCCCAGAAACCACTAAGAGAAAATACCTGGAATCTGATGAGAAAGCCTGTTCTGGTGAGACTGGGCTCTCTCTTCCACATTCAGGGTACAGCTTGGATAGGTTAAATAGTAGCTGAAGAATAACCACTGAAACACTTGGCATGCTGGTCCTCAGATTCAGTTTGCGATACATGGGCTTCTATTCACCTTTCTTATTACAAGGGGCCTGCGCCATGAGCTGGTCTCACCACCTGTGCAGAACTCATTTCTCCTCTTTCCTAAGTCAAATAGATCCCTTGCCTCTCTCTGTAAAGACAAATGCATCCCCAAATGACCTGGGGAAAAAATAATGATGTTTTTGGTGTTTTTTTTTTCCCTTTCCACTGCAACACTATATTTTTATACCCCCTATCACAAAAATAGAAAGCTTCAGAATTTTATACCTGGTAGCCCAAGAATTGTGTCATGTGCATTTATATTTGCTATGTACTATGTATTGCACACATCCTACACCATGCACATTGTATATAAATACTGTATTGGTTATATCATGTACCTAAATGTCTCAGTGACAGCACCTGGGTAGCACCTGTTTAAACACTAGACAGGTTCAACTTCAAATTGCTCCAAGTTTCAGGTGTATGTAGATGTGTGGTTTCACTTTTGCTGGATCTCCTTGCAAAAGCAATGTTACAGAACAGGTATGTACCAATAATATTGAATTGCCTCAAGTATTATAAAGTGAGAGCATTTAAAATGGCACAGAAGTAAGCAGGACATTTTTATTACATGCCTCACTACGTGTTTCCTCATTGGGCTATAAACTAAGCTTTGTAAACTTTTGTATTTAAGTACACTGAATATGTAAGAAAAATGCCTGCAGCAGCAAACCATCGTACTCCTACATGTAAATGACAGAACATGTTTTGAATATATAAATTATCCTGCTATAATCCATATTTATCAGAGCCATTCCAAGCTTTTAGATAAAGAAATATGCATTACATAAATGCTTGTGAACACTTTTCCTTTATGACATATCAAAGCATCATTTAACCACAAGAAGTTGCTTCTGAACCAAAAAAAAAAGGTACTAAAATATACCTTACAGAATATACCAAAATATACTGCCATATACCCCATACCATATGCAAAACAGTCAAATGAATTTGTTATATTGTACAAACATGTGGATAACATATCTTACACAGTGACTATTTCATGTCAAAAACTGTTGATGGGAAAAGCTTACAATAATCACTTACGGCTACACAAAGGAGAGGTCATTTCTATGTAACTTTAGGAGTATGTCAGAAGCTACAGACTTTTTTACTCTGGATTCTGTATGTATGCAGTGGAAACTCAGCTGGACCCCATAGCTTACAACCAAGACAGATATAGAAAAAAATAAATAAATCCCCTGAGTCTCAGGCTCATGCCTTCAAGCAACAGCCCTAGTCTGTTCCCAGGAGCTAAACAGAGATCTCCTGAATCCCAGCCTAGCAGCAGTTCTCCCACAGGACTACATGGGCACAGATTCTGCCACAGCTTTTGAAGTCTATAGAATCCCTCATGCAGACATCAATAAGATCATGAAATTACCTATCAGCTAGAGGGGGATTTCTGTTCTAAAAGAAGCAAATCTAGGCTTGCCCTCTCATTTCAGTGCCACACAGCAAGTAACCTGGCTGGGCAGCAGGGATTCCCTCAACCTGCTGACAGCAGAGATATTTTTCAATTCCAGCTCGTTCCTCATGAAATTGGCTTTATATCCATGTTTATTTGGACCCATTTTGGTGTCTCTGAAATTCTGGAACTAAAATTTGCCTTTTATTGGCAGATGTTCATATGACAATATAAAATGCAATTCCTTACCTTATATAATTTTTACCATGATCTTTTTAACCTTTTTTTTTCTTAAATCTGAACATAATGAAAAGCAATATTTTAAATAATGTGTCCAAAGAATGTGGTAAAATTGTCAAAGTTGAAACATTTTAATGGACTGGGAATTTGAATGTCTGTACTTGAAAGCCTGGTTTATTTTGACAATATTGCTTTTTCTCCATGGTTACCTCTGACCTCCAGTATTACTCTCAGTGGATTATTTTTTCACTGAGGGAGATGCTTAAGCATGGACCAGAGTAGATAAGTGATATGGTCAAATCACTACTCGCAAACCCTGGAATTACTGACCACTTTAATAGCTCCTGCTGACCTCCAGATGAAACTTCACCTTCGGTTATTAACATGTCTCTCTACTTTTATGATTTTTTGGAACATAATTTGTCACAGTTTTTATCTACACAGAGCAAGCGTTAAGCTTTTAAAAATGTGAGTTATCTTTTTACAACTGCTAACAATTACACATCACAGAACAGAACAGTCCAAAAACCAATTATGAAAAGACCTGCATGGGAAGTGCATTTGGTCTTGAAGTTTGAATTATAGATTTCTGAACTATAACTGCGTTGCTGTCTGTGTTCAGGAACTAGAACTGAGAAACAAAACTCTGCAAGGACGTGTAAGATAAGCAAGAGAAGATAAGGGTGTAGAAATTAATTGCTCTTGTTTTGTATTAAAATCTGATAAAGAGCTGGCAATGTTGCTTAAGATCAGAGCAAACAGCGAGGCCACGTCCTCTGTCACAAATTAGTGTCTGCAGTTTTGCGGGCACTTGCCTGCACACGATGAGCACATAGTACAGCATCCTTAGTGCACAGACCCTGACTGCCTGAGTGCCATCCAAGGCTCAGGCGATTTCAGGGAGCCCTTCCCATGGATGCCAGAGGGCTTGGCACTGGCCTTGATGATTCAGAGCAATGACATTTTGCAACCAGATTGTACAAGTATAAGCAACTAACCTGAGACGGGGAAATTGTGCCAAAAGGCTTTCAGATGATCAGAGCAATATGCCAGTCAGTTAGAGGTCGATTGACCAATTAACAATTAGATATGGAGAGCAGGCACATCATTTCAGATCATTATTTGCTGAAAGATCAACTATGTGGAAAGTTTTAATCTAGAAGTAGTATTTTTTTTTTTAAATTTAAATATATATTGGTGTTTCTAACCCATCTTCATACCATGAGGCACTGACAGTAGGTTGCAGCCTTGGGACTGATTGCAGCTGGCAGCACGACAGTAGCACTTCAAAAAAGCCTCCAGGAAACCAGGAAGGCCTTCCAGTACTGTTTGAACACTGCTCACAATGAGCTAAAGGCATGAGAGCTAAATAAGAGCAGAGGAAGGCTTTCAAGGTGAAAACTCATCAGCAATTAGTGATAAGATGCACCTCAGAGAAGAGACACAGTGGTGCAAGGTTCAAAGTGGATAGAAAAAAAAAAATTTCCAACCTGGTCCATATCTAATAATACCCAGTTAAGAAAGAATTAAAGTATTTCAACTCAAGCCCTGAAGACCTACACTTGTTCACTATCTTGTAGTAGTCTTGTTGGCTTGAGCTCCCAAAATGGCTCAGGGCAGTTTCTGGGCAGGAAAAGCCATCTCACCTTCCCTGTGGGGCAGACTGAGAACTGCACTAGCATCAGCTCAGGGGTACTTAACAACCTTGAACTTTTCCCAAAGTCTTGGGTAACCCTCTGTTGTCTTTATATATGGTAGGAAACCAGAGCTCTGTTCATTGAAAAGAAAATCTACAGTGACAACAGATTATGAGTAAAACTACAGAGGCAACTTCATTTTATTTGGGAAGCACAGGATACTTCTGGAGGAAAAAAAAAAATGTTCTTTCAAGAGTATCTTGGCATTTAGGACCATACAAATAAAAGTGAACATGGGATTTGAAGGTGCTTTGTTCACATCTGCAGCAGGGAGGGACTGCTTCTTTGCTTAGAAATGTTATTCTATGATATGCATGTGTAGTGCAAAAGGTATCTCAAATGATGCCATGGTAAAACATCAAATTAACCTGGTGGCACATGCAGTATCTCTCTCAGCTATAGCAGCTTTGTATTTTTTTTTCCAAAATTTTATTGATGCAGGGCTCACAGGAAGAAAGAAAAAGAAAAAGAAAAAAAATGGCAAGCGAAAAAACACTCATGAAAGCTGCTCATGTCTGAAACGGAAATTTGTGAGTAACATCCTCTGAAAGTCTCTGACAATGTTATAAGTACTTTTGGTACAGTGGGAGAATACAAGAAGCTGAACTCTGAAAGTACAGTTGTTTTGGGTATCTGTTCTTCCTCCAGGTTAGACCCATTCAGCAAGAGCAGCAGCCTAGATCCACCAAAGCATCAGGACATCTCACTCTTCTAGTAATGTGAAAGGCTCTGAAGACATGAACCTCTGGGATTCCAAAGCAAGGCATTTCCCAATGGAGCTTTGGATGTGGCCTGGCATCATTCTTGACACTCTCTGCAGTGAGCCAGATGAGCAACAGAAGCCTTACTAACAATCTGGCCCTGCGTATAAAACACATCTTCAATCTGTTTTACCGTCCAGAAAGATAATTTACATGAAAAGTCACCATGAAAAGCTGCAGAATGTAATGGAAACATAGTCATTTGCTTTAGAATATTTTAATTGTCCTGTTTAACCAAAGCTCCCTGGCTTTAGCCTGAACCTTGCTTCTGCCAGGTGATTAGAAACAGTCCTTCAGTGAAACAATTATACAACACATGTATTGAGAATAATTTATAGGACTTCTATTAAATCATAATAAATCACACCAGGTTGTGACAGGCTAAGCCTGTAAGCACCTGGACACTATTCATCCCGGACATTTATAGACAGCCTCTCACACGAGGTCTCGCTGAGCCACACCGAGGCAGTAACCTCCACTGCACTTTTCCAGGAGGTAAAATGTCAGCATTAAATAAGATATCTGAAACTGGTGTGTGTTCTGCAGCACTCCCTTCACAAGCTGGGCTTTGATATGCCAGCTGGGGTAAGTGTGGCCAGCACTGGGCCAAAAGCCCAGGAAACACTGCTCTGTTTGAGTAGGTGGTAATCTTCCTTTGAGTCAATGCTGAAACTGTGTGCTAACACCACACTTCTTAAGGTGTCATGATGTGGATAAAACTGACATCCTGAATGTCTCTGGTTCTGAAAGGTTTCAGGTTTGAGGCTTTTTTATTGGTTTGTTCTCTCTAAGTATACAACTGCTTAACACAAATGTTCTGATTTGGAGAGCAGCACTTTCCCCTGGTCATCCTTCTTGCCACAACATTGGACATGCAAGATGAAGTTGGTCCTTCTCCAATAAGGTTTTACAGCTCTGTTCCTCCCTAGACAAGTCTGCACTCCAGTATGAAGGATCATGACTCCTCATCTCCTTACAGCAGTTCAAACCACTCTTATTACAGACATCATTATTGCCTTGAGGGTAGATGTCCCTTAATCCAAGTTAATGACCTCCATATCAACAATTTCTGCTATGTTAGGAAGCACCTTTATTAACCAGAGTAGCCTCAAGATTTCAGTGATTTCCAAAGCCCTCCAAGAGTTTCTTTCAAGACAAAGCTTTGGCAAAGGGCTCCAATAGTCATTGCCACCAAGCCTTAGCAGCCTCCCACAAACATTCAAGGAGTTTCAGTGCCCAAAGTGCTTTGCATTACTGCTGTCAGATCTAGGCAAATACTTTGTTTCTGTTCCAGAAAAGCAATGGGTGCAAGGCAGAAAAGCAAGACAGAAGAACCAAAAGGATTTTAAGAAGGGAAAAAAAAAAATACACACATTTTAACTTTCATTTCTCTTAGCAGGCAAAGTCAGACTAGTCAGGATTACTTAATCAATATTTTTCTGTCTAACCCCTGATGTCTCTCCAAGTCATATTGAACTGAAAAATGTTTGAGAAGCTGTGGTGCTCATGCTCACTTTTGAAAGCACTTGACACTTCTGTGAGGAGCCTTGGGCCTCAGATCTAAAAAAAAAAATAGACTGAGAACTGAAGTGACAGGTAGTACAATATGTCGGGAGATACAAAGGCAATGCTACTTTGACACCAACAGTATTCTTAGAAACTTCACAGCCAGTGCTTGGGAGCAGTGGCATACACCTGAGCTCATGTCCCATTCAGCCTGCACAAAAACTGGCCTCCTGTTCTGGAGCAGGAGGCTGTGGCCAACAATGGGCAGCAGTGGAAGCCTGAGGCCAGGATCTGATCTCCTTTGCAGCCGTGTAAATCGAAAGGAGCTTCATCTACTTCAATGGAAGCCCTCTGGATTTATGCCAGAGCAACTGAAATTAGAAGCTTGCCCTAAGTGGGCGGGAGCTCATTATAAGACTAAATAAGGAGTGAGTCATTTTCAGAATTTTAAACTGAAAGGAGCCGCATTTGGCTGACCTCCTTTTTTTCCACACTGATGGCTTATTAGATTACAGCAGATAAGAAACGTGCTTGCTTACTGGTTTTTTTTTGTGGCAACATGTCTGTGTCACTGACAGAGGTGGAAATACTGGTTTAAAAAGAAAAAAAATCCAAAACAATATGTTTAAATAGCACAATGTCTTTAACTGGAAGTTAATTTTGATATCTGAGATGACAAATGCTGGCTCGACTTACTTGTGTTTCCATCTCATCCAGAACACATCAAGGGCCAAGTGACCTGAAAGGAGCTGAGCATGAAGAGACAGGAAATCTTAGTGGATTGTGAGAAGCTGATCACTGCTTGGAGGAATGACTGCCAGCCCTAATTATCAAGTTTGATAATTTCTTCTTGTTAATACCACTATTAGTAAGACGCACGATTAAAAGAAAAAATAAAATAGAAAGATGAGCACAGAAGAGCCACCTACCCAAAACCCCATTCTTAACTCCTGCTCTGGTCTCCCAGGTCACAAATCCTGTCATCTTCATCTTGCAACCCTTTCAAGGAGACTTTTAGGCTCCTACTGCCCAGGTATTTTAAAAAGATGTCTCTCACTGATGAGAGTAGGCTTGAGAGTGAGACAGCCCCCTAAATTACTTCTGGCCTAAATTACTTCTCTCAGTCAAGTACACGTGAAAATTTCAAGCAGGAAAGGACCCCAGGATAAGGATTCTGAAGCCACATCATTTGAGATTCCAGATGTACTAAATCTTGTAATGTTTGGTTGCATACTCATTCACACAGAGTGAGATTGTATTCAAAGCAGTGGTAAAGAGAAAAAGGTAATTACAGCAGTACCACAAATTAAATCTCTAAGGACGCATGAAGGAAGAAGCAAACACCAGAAGATTTCTCTTTATCAGATTGGAAGGATGAGACAACAGGATATATAAAGTTTTGTGGATCTTCTGAACATTCCAATATATTTTTATACTTGGTCTTTAAATCAATCATGATATAGAAAGCTACTGAATGGGATTTCTTTGTGTCAAGGTCCCACTTCCTGCAGCAACAACTGACATAACCTGATACTGGCTCTGAGGTGATTGTAACCAGTAGCAGTCTGAGGAGGCAGTAAGGACTGTGTCATTGTTCTCATTTGCTCTTCTGACCACAATGCTAAACACCAGTTACATCTGGCACAAGATACCTTTTCACAGACTCCCTAAACAGAGATCAAAAATTGATCTGAAGACCTGAGACCCTAGTTCTGGTCATTTAGCTCAAAGTTTAGGAGTTGATTTGTTGATGATATAGAAGGACCTACACTGGATATTTTTAATACTCCACAAAGAAAAGCACTAAACACCCTGCAGGGCCCAAAAGTCTATGGATTAGGAGTAAAAATAGCTTGTTAACGTGATATAACAGGACTAGACACCTGGCCAGAATGTTATCTTTGCTGAACCAGGATGTTGAGGGTCACCACTGCAGTTACTCAGTGGCACTTGTGGGTGTGGGTTTTTTTTGTTTCTGGAAGGACAGCCCAAGGGTCCCCAGGAAGAGCACACAACCACCCTCACACACAGCTCAGTGCCCTCCGAGAAGCAGGTAAATCGCTGATCACAGGGGAAGGGGAGCATAGCAGGCAGCCCCTGCACACACTGACCTCATCATCTACAAAGGCACCGCAGATGTGAAAAGCAGACCCTGGGACAAGGCACAGGCCAAGAGGATTTTCTTGGCCATTGAGTAATTCCCCCAACATCATGCTCATCTTCCTCATGAAAACTTTGGGATTTTCCCTTAGAGGACATTTCAGTCAGTTTCTAAAACACCCAAAGATGGCTGGTTTAGGAATCTCCTCCTGGGTTTTATATGTAACTGATGGTGCACAGACTGCACAACACCTGCCACTGGGGAAGAGGGAACACTGCAGGTGGGGAGAGCCATTTCTTGGAGGTGTGGAATCCTTTCAGCTGGCACATGAGAGGGGGAACAATTGCATCTCAAACCCCCAGTCCTTTGTGGGTGTGCCCACCTGTGCTGGGGCCAGAGGGCTGCTCCAGAATGATGCTTGGATTTCTCCAAGTTATCGTTACACTTTACCAAGGTATCAAGCAGCATCACAGAGGGATCTGAGCCTTTTGCTCCTTCCCATCTCCTTTCCACTAATTACACCATACTGATGTAGAGGCAGCATTTTCCTTCTCCTGCTTCCTCTGCCAAAGGGGCTGGCAACTACCCTTTATTTACAGCTTATAACTCCACATTTTTCTAACTCTTGCTGTAAATAGGAAATTGCCTTTGATTGGAAATCACATAAAAGCCTACATGCCTCATATGTCTCCTACCTGTAATGCCCGAAGTGCCTCTTTCCTTTGATCTCGTCAACACATCCTCAAAGAATACATAAAAGCGTGGCTCAACTCCTCTTGTGGCTATGCCCAGCAGAGCTCCTGCCCTGGCAGAGGCATCATACTTAGGATCCGATGTGCTGTGCACCCGCCATCTGCATCCCAGAGGACATGTTGGTCCTTCCTGTGGTAGTTCAGCCCAAGCAAGTTGCTTGCTGAGCACATCATAGCCTGGGCAGTCACACTGGCTTAGCCACCTGGCTCAGCCCTGTCTGAGGAACTTGAAGAACTTGCCTGGCTTCCAGCAGAGCAGCTAGGGACAAACTTTTTACCTCCTAGCATTGCTGAATTTAACCGGGGTTGGGTTTTGTGTATAAGCTTTCCTGCTGACTAATAGCCTTGGGCAATTGGCAGGGGAAATGTGACCTCACTGAATGGCAAGGTACAGAAAACCAAAATGACAAGATTATACTAGTAGTTCATTAAAGCTGATGAGAGAGATTAGAGTGCTTGTTACTATGATAAAACAAAATTGCATGTGGATGAAACATGCCTAGACTGAGCTTTAAAAAAAACCAACATCACAAAATGTTGCCTTTTAACTATAACAACTTTGTGGTGGTAGACGTAGAATTTGCCAAAGGAGGAGATTTTGGTATGAGATACACCCAGAAAATAAGATAAATGATAGAAGACAGCATTTCTCCTCCAGTTTATGCTTCCTCTTCTATCAAACCCCCCTGGATGGGACAAGCAAACCAGATTTACCCCTCCAACTTTATTTCCTGAGAACCTATGTCTTCTTTCAGAGAAAAGCTACAGGCTCCACCATACGTGGACTGAAACATGAGGGAACACTTTCACTCAGCCCTTCTGCCATAGTCACTCCAGCTGCTTCCCCCAGTTTTTGTACTCTCCCACTGTTACCCTCTTTTCACATTGCTATTACCTCCTGCAGTAGGACATGGAAGTGCTGCTAAGGAAAGACTTTGCACATTGCTCAACTGCTAATTCCAGCTCAGGGAGACATGCATTAGAAAGGGTCAGGAGATAGCATAAATTAGTAAAACCACCTTACAGTACTCCGAAATATCCCATTGTTTTAGCTTACAGGAAAAGCAGGTGTCAAACATGGCAAACGACTACTTCCCAGATACATCCAGTGACCACTCCTTGCAGCTGAAAAATCTCAGCCCCGGGTTTTGACAGTTCCTTGTTATGATACAACACCAACTCAATTTTTTTCTGGAGTTTAGCGGGCTTTAAACTTGGCTCAAACCTGTATCTGATCTTTGTGATATAAGTCACCCTTTTTGTAGCACAAGGCAAACTGTAAGGCACAACTGATGCTTTGGGGAAGTTTGAACCGAGACTTGATTTCAGATCTGAACTTTGTCATTCAGGCCTATCTCTTCCCTTTCTTCTTTTCCTTTGTGTTAGCAATACGCAGTGACTTTGTAGATCAATGCAGAAGGCTGTAAATGATGCATGAAATGGAAAAAATCCCTGTCCAGCCAGTGCACAGAGAGAATACAGACAGTGCTATACTGTCATTGCTGTGGTATTTGCTGCAATATTCACAGCTAGGAAAGCCCACTAAGTCCCAGAACAATGCTGGACTATTTTAAAGTCTCAAGCTCTTTTTGGAGAGAGGCGAAAGAGGAAGGGAGAAATTAACTCCCCCTTACACCCACCTTCTTTCTTCCTTTGTTTCAGAGAGAGTTTTCACAAGAGCAAACCCTGCCCTCCCATACAAATCTTTCATTATTGCTCACCCCCCTAAAAAATTCCTTCCCATTCTCAGATGGGGGAGGCAGGAGAGGAGGAAAGACAAAAATAAAGAGATCGTATCAAATAAACAAATGCTTTCATCCAGCCAACTCAGAATGAATCATCAGCTACACTGCACTGAGACTGGGACTTGCCCCTCCTGAACAAAATACTCCTTGGCCCAGACAGTGGCCATGGACCAGCAGCCAGGAAGCACTACCAGCCAGACCCAGCTCCTAACTCTCAAACACAACAGTTGTTACAGTTGGACTCGAGCTTAAAGGTCTTTTCCAACCTAAATGATTCTATGATTCTACAGAGGAATATGGCCATGCTCAGAGGTGCTTGAGCTCTTCCCAAGTGTGCTCAGCCCATTCCTCGCACTTCTAATGCCCTGCACCGGCACTAGGGATGATGAGTGCTTGGCAGCACTATTCTTCATATGGAACATTAAACTGAGATCTTGCACACTCCTGAACATTAAACATCCCATGATAGTCATGAAGAAGAGCTACGGGTTTTATTAACCTCAGTGTCCTGGACACATTGCACTAGGAAAGTCATCATTAACCTACCTTAAGAATACAGGCAGGGGCCTTTTTTGCAAACTATACTCAAAGTGCTACAAGCCTATGAAATACCTTTAATAATTTAAAGCAACTACCAAATGTTGCTATAAAGGATATAACATCACCTCAAGGAAGAGAATCTGTAAAGACTTTGATGCAATAAAGTGCTTGCAGAGTTCAGGTCCAAACCTTGATTCTTTTGCTAGTCAACACTTTAACTATCACACTCAAACACTAACTTTCCTTCTCTCCTGTGCCCTGCCAAAACCTGGTTTATCTAGGCTTTCAGCTGTTTTTAAGATATCACTTGAATCTCAAACCATCAACAACACTTCAGAACTCTTCTGAGAGGGCTTAGGACAAAACCAGGCGATTCCCCACAATTAAAAAAATATATACTTTATTAAGAAGGACAGACAAAGCGGTTTCTATTAAAGGGTTTTTTTAATAAAAGAGTGATGCAAAATTAGGTTTACTTGCTTGTGCCATATTAATTTAAATATGACCCGACCTAACCCAGCAACACATAATACTTGAGTGATAACAGATTTCATTTGACAAATGTTACAGAGTCACTCTGTATAATTTGTGCCTCTAACACCAAACTTTGTTGTCAGTGCATAGAGGAAAAAATGACTAGAGGAAGTGGAAGGAGAAAATAAGAGGCTCATGCAATTCTAGGACTCTAATACCTCCGCTCAGTACTGCTTTATTCGTGAATCAGCTTCTACAAATAAAAAAATTCAAAGAATAACCAGTTAGAGGAGTGCTGTTTGCCTTGCCTGGGATATATTCAGGAAGCATCCCACACCTCAGCAGCCCAGTGAGACCAGTGCTACAGGTCCCATTGACATGAGTGGGAGTCAAAGAAAGCACACCCAGTTTCAGTTGATCTCTGTAAAATTCGCCCCACTGGAGCACACCAATGCAAAATTTGCCTTTTCCTCTTTTGCGAAGTGCAGGGGGAGGATTTTTTTATTTACCAAGATTAGGAGAACTTTTTTTCCCACTCTTCTGCATTACTTTACAGTTGCCCAGAGTGAAGGGAGGCATGTGCATTTTCTTACAGCAGAAAAGCATCCTCTCACCTCAGGGACCCAGGAGGAAGCCCCATAGTGGTAGCTCAGCTCCAGACAAATGGCCAGGGTGGTTTCACCCCCTCAGCTGTGCAGCCAGATGCAGCAGCAAAGAAATGACTAACAGGCTGAGAGCATAGGACACTGTCTCTGGGCTTGGAAGGAAGATGACAACTACCACCTGCAAACTCCATTTTCCAACCCTGTCTCACCAGAACCCAGCTGTGGACTGCAAGCAGCACCCAGCACGGGACTGAGAAAATGGTCCCTTTATAGTCCCAAGGGAAAGGTGTCCCCCGCTGTGCAGCCAGGGGGGACATCCCTTCCTGCAATAAAGCAGGGAGGTTTCATTAGCACTTTAAAATGGTAAATCACAGAGTGCCTCTGTTAAAGCTTTTACCTCACAGAGAATTATGGTAGAGTTTTGGGTACTATTTATGGATACTATTTACTTTTTTTTTTTTGTGGACAGAGTCATAAAGGAAAGAGAATAACAATAAAAGCAGAGATACATCAGGGAGGGGCAAGGGGATAATAATCCAAGCTGTGACCACTACATGCAAACGCAGAGCAAAGCCTGGTGACTTCACATGGGTTTCGATTGGTGTCAACAAAACAGTTTGGTTTCATCTATAAGCAGAGAGATCTAACAGCCTGGCATGATTATTAGACAATAAGACTCCTTCCCGAATCTCCTTTAATTTGCCTTTATAGATATGAAAACCAGGAGAGGAAAAAGCTAACCAGGCCTCTCTTATTGACAGAGGACAATTTCCAGGCCATAACCCAGTTGCCTTTCTTTTAAGCTGCCTCAGAGAAAAAAACACTGGGTGTGGAGACAGAAGGAGTGATGCTGGGAAGGGAGATACATGAAGCACAGGCATACCTGAAGGTCTCCTTATGGTCTGTCACACTGTTGTCCTGTTGCTACTGATGCAAAGGAGAAGTTAACAAATGAAAGTGTTTTTTAATTAGTGCACAGGGAATTCTCACCATGCAATAAATATGTCAATGTAACACTAAGGAGGTATAAAAGAAAAGGAAAAAGGGAAAAGTGACACCACCAGCAGCCCCAGTCTTCCCAGGACACAGCATCAACTCCAGGCACAGTAAACAGTGGGAGAAGTTTTTCAACTGATTTTTTTTTTCCAGGAGCCGTTACTCACATCTGGTAAAGCTGTCCCTGGGCTGCTGCCATATGTAAAGACACAACACTTTATGACTTATTGTCTATAAGATTTATGGAGATGATCTATGATCAGCAATTTTTCATATTCTTATATCCTGAGCAAACACAGAGGGCTATTCCCTGAATAACAGTGTAAAACAACATGGTCTCAGCACAGCAGGTCCACCAGCACAAACACCAAGCTCAGAGACCACGGTGGCAGCAGTTACACGCCAAGGCACACAGAAAGCTTCTTCATTTCCATTCCCAAGAGAAACAAGGGGCAAGAAGAAAGCAAGATATTAAAAAGCTAATGTGAGATACTCCAGCTCTTTTATGATATATTAATGAGAACTATATTATCTGGAGTTACTAAGTAAAATTCCAGACTATCATCAGTGTTTCTCCAGGAAACACATAAGCTTTGGTGCTAACAAAAAGCCCAACAAACCCAAGTGGCTTCTCCACATTGCTGGGGGAATCCCTGCAGGTGGGAGGAGGAGCAGAGCTCCCTGACCTGTGGCTTTGAGGATCTGGCACAGTCCCCAGGAGATGGCCCTGCCCTAGGCTTTATGCATTTTAAAGGAAGGAAACAGCTTATCACAACATTTTGCTGATATGCTGCTCTGGTTTTCCGTGTCACAAGCCTTCACCTTTCACTTACATTGGTACCAGCACGAATAAGAAGATTTAGTGAAAACAATAAACAAAAGGAAGTGAAAAATATGCTAAGAGTTCTGTTCTGGCTGTAGCCATCGGTGTTGTCTTTGACAGGTAGTTTTGCTATTAACAAAGCACGAGGTCTTCATCCACATTAGCAGGGCATCACATGAAGAAAATAACCATCTCCATCAATTGCTGCGATTGCTAGTGTGTGCTCACTATCACCTCAGTGGTATTTTCTTCCAGATACATTTCCTTGGCTATCAGCAATATTTTGCTTTTCAGGGAAAGAGCAGTTCCTCTCCACCACACCCATCTGCTCTCCCAACTCCAACGATCAGTGTCCACTCAAACCATCCACTTCCAAGGGACAGAAAAATTATAACTAACACACACAAGTCATAATAAGAATCATAATTGTAAAACTCTTGCAAAGTGAAAAAAATTAGCCTTAAACCCATAATCTGCACAGAAGAAACCACTGCACTGGTACAGTGCTGAAAGGATCACACTTCCACCCATCATCAACACAACGTTGAAATCAATGGCCAAATTGAGCTGTAACTTTGTAGCATCATTCACAGGTATAAGGTCCAGATCTGCCACTGAAGCCAGTACAGATTTACACAAAATGACAGTTTGCCACCTGACTTACCCACCTGAGCAACTATTTATTTCAAAAGTTCATGCTAAATGCACTTCAGTTGTGTGTAAGCAAATCAACTCATTTCACAGATGTAATAAATTCTTTGCAATTCAAACAAATCTCCCCCACAAGAAAAAAAAAAGGAATGGCATTAGTCCAGTAATGAACCTGGAGGTGTGGAATATAGTCTAGCACTGCATGATCATTTTGACAGACACTTAAAAAAAACAAACCAAAACAAACAATAAAATTGATCATTCATCTGCACCATTTATAGAAGTGGATCAGAGTTATGGGATGGCTAACAGCATTATTTTTTACATAAAAGTGTGCAAAAAATAAAAATGGCACAAGGGGACACAGACCCTACTTTACAAGTTGGGGTGGGAGAGAGACTGAACTAAAGCAGCAGCATCTTCCGGACAGCCATAAGAGCACAGCACTGCAACAAGCTGCCCTGCAGAAAGACATGGACAAGGAAATGAAGACTTCTCCTGCCAGAGGAGCTCTCAGTGTGGAAGGCTGCATCACACCGCAGCAGTAAAAATCTTGGGTGGAAGCATTATTCTTGCCAGACAGGAGATGAAGAGAAAACTCAAAGTTTTTAAGAGTAGGAATTTGTACCCTAATTCTCAAAGTAGGCTCTTTTAGGAAAGGGTTATCTCAGCCTAGCCTTTGTTGAAACTATGGTGTTTAGCTGATACACATTGGTGCACTGACTTTAAGACAAGTTACACCACCTTTTACCCATAGAGGATCTTACTTTTTTTTTTTTTTAATCTTATGGGGCTTAAAGTAAAGATTTTGCCACCCTCTCCACACAATATCCTCACTCCTGGACCTTGCAAAATTATGCAGATCCTGGGCAGATTTTCAAGTTCTCTTTAGTCAGACCTGAACTCAAACAACAGTATTTTAGCAGTTATGATTTCCACAAAGTGCCTCAAATTCTGTTTCCTCATGGATCTGGGAAACAGAGCTGTTTGGATGGTCAGAGAAGCTCAGAATTACCAACTGTGTAACCTACTACAGGACAGTCACCAGTAGTCCCTTGATCATGTTTACTTACTATACAGCATCACAATACAAGGCAGTTAATTCCTCTGTTAATAAGGATGTTTTTTCTCCTCTGCCAGTCTCTGTATTCTGCAGTACATGGACTCCTCACTCTTTATCAGTATTGAGGACTATACATTTGCCATCTCTAACAGTACCCTTTAATGCAGCAATGGTCTCTTCTAACACTATGAGAGATTGTATCTGAACAGAAAATGCACATTTGAAGTGTGGCTCACTTCATTCACTCTTGGTAACTACCTACTACAATTATCAGGAAATGAAAAATATGCACTTCACAGCCTTCTCTTTTCACATGTTAAAAAAACATATAAAGCTCAGCACAAACACTACAGGATCACTCATGCACAAGGTAATGCTTTGCACTGTTTCCATGATATATTACTAAACAGACAAAAGTCTGGGGCTCTACAAATGTAGGAGAGAATTTCTAATAATCACACATTGTGCATACATGTCTACACACCCTTTCAGAGCAAACAGAGTGAACATAAATATCTATAACAGTAATAGACTATCTGTACTTTGTGACAGAGTTCTGGAAAGTTTGAAGCAGATACTGTCACTAAGATGCTATTTAAAAGGCATTAAATGCAGAAAAATAAGAAAAATCATTATCCCTGCTGTGGATTCTTTTGGAATGAAAAAGAAAACTAACTGCAGGAGTCAATGCATTTACAGGTGTTCACGGGGTACTCCACAGTGTATGTACAATGACCCACAAAGGGGGAGTACTGATACAAAAAGGGGAGCATAATGCAGAATTATAAGAGGAGAGCATAAATAACATACAATGTGATAACAAGGGAGTCATTATTTTAGGGAGTCTATATACAACCCCAGTTCCGCCCCCCCTTTTTAACATCACTTTGACTTCGGCCTTCCTGCACAGACATTTAAACAGGAAAGGCTTCAGGTTTATTAAGTACAAGTATCAAAACTGGCAAAATATCTGATTTGGTTCACATTATGTGGTTTATAACATTGTTAAGCTTCATTAGGTTGCTGCAGAACTCAAATAAATAAAGACATCTTTATTATTTCATAGGCTGCTGCCCATTAAAACTAATACTTCCTCTGCTAGGAGGTGCAGACAGCAGAATCCATGATGTTCAGTATTTCTACCATAAGTATTGTGTGACACAAATGGACACCAGACTTACAGCCACCAGATTCCTGGAAAGATATTTTTTTTTACAGAGAGAATGAGAAAAACACACCAGGCCAATAAGGTATATCGGGCTAGAATTTACACTAGTGTAAATTAAAATAACACTGAGGCAAAAGGAATTCCCATCAGCACAAAGCTGGTGCAGGAACCAGCTAAGGCAAAGTGCCATTCACACCACCGGACAGATACACACGTGGGCTACGCACCACAGACCCCTTATCAGAAGTGTAACAACCTTTTGCAAAGCCACTCATGGATCAAAGCAGTTTAGTTGTCTCCACCCTCTCATGGCCAAAGAGGCAGCCTAAAACTGGTCTTATCCAACTGTACCTTTGCAGAAAGTGTACAGGAACCCGTTTGCCACTGCAACTCCGGAGACCTCCTTCCCTGCCACACCTGACACCTACTTTGGGACCATCTGCTTTGCCTTTCTAGCCATGCTAGATCTGTCCTGGTATCAAACAAGACTGGAAGCTAACAAAAATTTCTTATCAAAGAGTTCTTGGAAAGGCACCTTCCTCTGATTTTCATTTGTGACCTCTCTTAAAAAAAAAACCAAAAACAAAAACACATCCCCAAGTTTCAAGTGCATCAGACCCTTGACTCCCCCAGGCTCTTACCTTAAAGTCTGAGCACAATGAAGAAACAGTTGGTGAAATCTGCCGTTCCTGAGCCAGCTGAGCCAGGAAACTGCTGAGCCTGGACATCCAGAAGAGCCTCACAACTCCCTCTCTCATCACCCCTAACAGGGGCTGAGTACACCCTGGGTTCCCCATCACCCCCAGAGATGGGAGATTTCTAGTGCTTTTCCTAACAACAGCAAAGCCCAGAAGTACTTCCTGTCCTGACTGCCAGCAAGGAACCACAAAGCTCTCCCAGTCCTTCAAGTTGATGACACAACACGTCAAGGCTCAGCCCTATCACCCAAACACAAGAAAAGTTCTCTCCCCCAAAGTCAGGTATATACAGGGGCAGCATCAGCAGCCCTACAGGGAGCTAATGGAGAAGTGGCAGCACCTGCACTCAATCACACCATACACCCACCTCCACACACCCACCCCAATTCCTTGCTTTACTGTTAACACCTGCTTAATTGATGCAAAGTGTGATCAATTTAGGTTGGACTTTAACTAAATGCAGACTTCAATGGGACTAATGGCAAAACCTGCTCTAATCGCAGCAACTTGAATTTTCTCTATTCAGTGCTCTTTTCTGGCCTGCTGCAGGAAAAATGTGGCCTTGCCTCAACTGACTTAAATTTAAAACCATTGCATATTATATAATTCAATAAAAATCTTTCTAAAAAAAGGTACATTGTACTCATTCTACTTACACATGGTAGGGAGGAAAATGGGTATGAACTTCTATGGCTTTTAGTTAATTCACTATCAATGCCCAGCTGCTTTAGAGTAAATACAGGAACAGGGTGTCATATGGGTATCCTGAAGCAAAAGAAGAGAGGTTTCCTATTTCTTTGTTAGCTAGCAAAGATGGTATGCATGTTATCCAAAGATAATACAGGGGAAGAAATCAATTCTCTGTGTTGTTACACATCCTTGCGTGCAAATGTAAACTTGGGGGGGGGCTGGGGAAAGTACATTTCTATCATGCTGAGATCATATGAAATCATTAGTGCAGGCTGATATGATCAGCAGGGAAAAAAAAATTAAAATAAGGCTTTTCCACAAGAGGAAAAGTGCATCAACTAGAAGTTTTGATGGGTAAAGGAGTGAGAAGTTTGCTCCACTCAGTCCTGGGAGAGCCAAGATCTTTGGGGATGAAGAACACGTTGTGTGGTGGATTTTAGCTACAGTGATGATCCTCACTGCCACACTCCTGCTGAGCTGAGCCTGAAACAGGGCAGTGGTGCACTGGGGATTGTTGGTAACACTAAGGCAAGGAATACATCTCCGCTGCAGCCCCCACATTAGACAGCTCCCTCGCAAAGGAAATTCAGATTATTATATAATGAGTCAACACAAATATCATTATTGCTGCTCTGATACCTGCTGGCAAAGGCAGGGCTGTGATCCGGCTGCTGGCCCGAACACCAGCGCGCCGGGTAATTGATGGAGCAGTGCGCTCGCGGGCTGCTCGCTCAGCTCTGCTGCCCCGCGGGTGTCCCGCGTTTCCAGGCCTTTCGCAGGAGGCATCCTCTCTGAAGAGAGACTCCCTTCCTGACGCAACAAGATTAAGCAATTTGCTTTTAATTAGTACTGCAGTCATTTCTAACTAAGCAGTGGAAAGAATAGAATGCAGGCTGTCTCTTTAAAGTTTAAGTGGATTCAGTGCACACAGTGAATTTAGAGCCTGCTGTTGGAAAAGTTCAGCTTTCTGTCACCGGTACTGTGCTCTCTGCTAATTTTTACAAGAGTTCAAGTTGTATGCACCAGTTAGCAGAGACATTGCAGGGGGTAAAATGAGAATAGAAAGTGTGACCCCTTGCTGCCTCTGTTTATAGTGCCTAAATTGTATCCAGACAATGCTCCAGGTCCCCTCCCTTGCTCTGACAGGGCCCTGTGAGCAAAGCCCATGTGCTGTTCCCCTCTGCTGCCACCCAAGAAAAGGGGGCCCTTGGCATTTGTGAGCAACCATGCAGGGCAACTGCCCTGCAAAGAGCTGTGGGCAGAGGAGGGCAAGAAAAGTTATGGGGGGCTGGTGAAGCAACAGCACAAATCAGTGGGAGAACTTTTTGAATGGGAACCCCAAAGGGAATTAGGAATCCCAAAAGTGGACACCTCACTTTCACCATCCAGTATGTCCAAGAGCATTCCTGCATGGCATGCCAGCCAAGGCATTCCTGGCTCCCCAACCCCACAGTGCAAGCTCCTAGGTGCACGGGAGGAGGAAGGGAGGAAGGAAGAAGCTGCGGCTTCATCTGAAACCAGCTAACACATATGAATAATTGACTACCTGACAAGAAAAAAACCTTTCTAGCCAGATGTACTTTTGGCCACTGTTTTCACTCCAGAGAACCTCCGTGATGAACAGCTATCCCTCAGTCTCTAAAAAGATGGCATAAACCCCCATACTGTGTCTCAGCTATGGTGCAAGCTCTCTGCAATGTTAGCATTGCTTCTTTCCAAACATGCCCTAGCAAGAACAGAGTGGAAGAAACCACTCCAAAAATAACAGTCCATTCAAGCTCTTGCTCCGTCTGTCCCACTGCCAGCCCCTGTCCTTCCCCTGGGCAGCAAAGCGTGCATGCATGCAGGAGCCACGAGGCTCTTTGTGGGGCTCGCATCAGCCTGCTGAACTTATGGCTTGTGTGGTCCAAGTGAACATGCAAAGAAAATGGGATTTTTCTGCACATTTTTCAACGATGGTGGGGAGGGGAAAATCACCATGACCAGGACTGGTGCTGTCTGGGTGATTAGTATCTGGCATTCCTCTACCTTTAGCCACAGCTGTTTTAGATCTGAGCTACTGGTTCATTTAGATTTATGCTGTAGGTTCAATAAACAAACAGAGTACATGGTCCATCATGCTAACTGCATAATAGAGCTGCTTACCTACTTCCAAACAAGTAGCTTCTATTCATCTATTCCTCTTCCATTCCCCTCTTTCCCTCTTCCCCTCCTGCCCCCCACCCCCACGTGAGAATAACATTTGCTTTCTTTACAGAACCAGCCCCTATCAGAGATCAGATAGTATCTGAAGTCTCTCCCACAGCCCTTCAAACTGCACTTTACTATGGAGTATTTCCAGAAGTGGTCTGAGAAATTACTGCAAATACTTTATATTCTATTATAGTTTTACCCTGGTGTTTTCTGTGAAAAAGCCATCTCTGAGCAAAGCCCCAGATTTCTTCCCCAGCTGGTCAGCCTTTGTGAAGGGCTGTCCAAGCTGGGGTTCGTGGGGGCTTTCAGGATCACTGGGGCACAACAAGAGGCCAGTTTCTTCCCACTTACACTTGTTGGAAGGAATTATCATGAGGCTGGGAAACAGTTAACCTGCTCACAAACCTTGATTTCAAGACGCGCCCGTTGTTTGCCAACGCCATCCACAAAATCTCCTCTTTCATCCAGAACGAAAAAGACCCTGGGATTTTTGCAAAATCCTTTTAAGTTGTTTTAATGGTAGCAGCTCTGAATCTGGTGAACTGCTTTGTTATCAATGCCGTACAAATTGTTCATCTATTTCTCTCCTACAGTGCTTGCCTCCACTCACTCGCCTCTCTAATAAATTCGTTTGACCGCAAAGGGTGCTTTATGACTCTTGTTTAAAACGGCTTCCTAATGATGCTTGACAACATCTCCTGCCTTTGAAAGAGCCTCACTATGCAAGGCTCTAATCCCACAAAAGGAGGGATTCTTGTTAACCTGTGCCTCTGTCCTTTCTGTTGAGTCACCACCTTTAATGAAGCACTGAAGGGGAACCAAAACGCAGCTGGGAAATTATGGCTTTACATGATCGTCTCTTGCTACAAGAGTTATTGCCCAAGCCTTAATCCTGTGACTCAGCCCTCTCCTTAGACCCCCTTTAATTGTCAGAACCTGAGGAAATCCGGACCGAGGTAAATAACACTTCAGCAGCAACAGAATAGATTCACTTTAGGCAATGAATTTTTAATGAGCTGAGACTGCAGAGGGAACACAGGGCCGAGATCTGTGCTGCTTATCTGATGGGGAAGGTCAGGGTCTGAACGGAGGGAGGGCATGGATGAGAGAACAGATCTGACAGGGCTCTTCAGCTGAGATTTCAGCTTGTCACAGCCTGGCATACCTTAACATATTAGGACCTTCTCTTCAAAGGAGTAACTTACACATGCCCATGCTAACAGAAACGGCACAATATTTTCCCCTGGTAACGGCAACCCAAGGGCTGTACTCTTACTTTTTTAAAAAAAAAAAAAAAAAGAATTAAAAGCTTACAGATTAAAAAAAAAAAACAACAAAGTGAGAAAGATCCATGCAGACGGGCCATGCTCTTCATGGAAAATCAGGTAATTCTACAAACAACCTGCAGACAGAAACACACATAAGACTTTAAGCAGCCCATTAGCATAATACCAGTTAGTAATTAGGTCAGCAGGTCCAACTGAAGTCCTCACCAAGATAACCATCAACATCAACTGACTCAATAAATCTCAGCCATGGGGACTTCTATTTACTAAGAGTTTGGTCTTCATACAACCACCCTTCAGCACAAGTCTAACAACCAACAGGTCTCCTGTGACATTGGCCAAGAGCAACACCTACCCCTGCAGTTGGGACTAACTGATCCCAGGCACTTTTTCTGTCTCAGAAAACTCAAAAAAGGACTAAAATTGTGTCTAACTCCAGGCATGGGTTTACACCATTGAAACTCAGTGCTCTCAAGCCTGGCAGCTCCTATCTCAGCCTCATTTGGCAGGGATAGTGCATGGCCCAGCTGGTCTGAGCCCACCCCTGTCCCCTGCAGTCCCCATACCCCAAGCAAGCACTGTTTTGTGGTCACAGAGCCAAATCCTCTACTTCTGCTGACAAGTTCCTCTCTGGCAGTGTATGGAGCAGGTAGGCAGGGTAAAGGCAATATCTCAGGAGTTAATCTGCATCTTAGGCATGGGCAATAACAGCGAACTTTTGAGCCAGAGAGATAACTCCTAAGCAATCCTGTGTCAGATCAGCACTTGTGAAATTTCTTCAAAGCAATGAATGTTGACAGAGAGTTGGTTTCTTGAACACCTAAAAATTTTTTCAGGATTTGTCAGAAACAAAAAAGCCCCAGAACATTTCTGCTTTTTGATTCAGTCTTTTTCATTTGCTGGGATTTCCATTCCTTAAGGAAGAAGGAGGACAGTGTGTTTAATAAACAAATAAAAATATTCAGTAGAAAGTATCTGAGTAGTCCATGCCTGTATAAGAAATTAGTGAAGTAAAACTGGTGGGTGAGGCTGATCACACTGCCACATGCAGAAGGAAAGGAAAACTGATTGACAGTCATTCCAAAACAACCCCTCAACTTGTCATCTCCCTGATATTTTGATCTGTATAACGTGCTAAGGGGCCTGCTCTCACTCCAGGCTGCATGCCCTCTGGTGTGGCCACCATGTCATGAACCTGCAAAATGTGAACCAGGGCAGTTAAAGGACGTACCAGCAGGATACAGGATAATTTATGGGGAGCCAGGTCAATGCAAATTTATTGTGAGTAATGGACAATGGAAGGGGGGGGGAAAGCTCCCACAGGAACAAAGGCGAAAGGGTGCCAGCTCTCTTCTCCTCGCAGAAATCCAGGATGTTAATAAAAACCTTGGTGGACAATGAAAAGCAAATATCAGTTCTGGAGAGCAGATTTACCACAGTTGTGGAACAGGTCAGTGCAGAGAGAAGTGGTTTGATGAGAAAGCCAATGAAATTCACATGATAATTATGCTCAGTAAGAGGCAAAATAATCCTTTCATTTGCTGGAAGGTTTCAGTCATGCACTTTGACCTTCATCCTGGTGTTTCATTAATAGTTTATATTAACAATTAATGGCTGCTTTCATTGGTGTTCTGTGCAACTTGCATTAGAGTTAATTTTCAAGTTGGATATAATAATACAGAAGTCTCATGGGATACTCATATCATGTGACAGCATATTTATTTCAACGAGGAGACAGGAGATGAAATTCAGGCCAAACACCAGTCTCGGGTGTTTATTACTTGTGTCCAGTCACCCTGCAGAGAAGCTGGATGTTACGGTAGCTTTTGCTATAAGGCCCTCATGGAAAGCTGCCCAGAACAACTGAAGTCCCTTGATTGTAAACATAATTTGCCTTTGGGATGACTTTAGATGCATGGCTAATTTGGTTTTCTAAAGATTCGTAAAAAAGAGCCCCTCAGCTTCACTGGGGCAGTTACTTACAAGGTCCATATAGCTATGCTAATTTTGGATTTGACAACACTTGCTGGAATAATCCTAAAGAAAGGGCTGACTTAAGGGTTAAAGTTCAGGTTTAGGGTTATATTCACAGTAAACTGTGACTAAAGTCTATTATGGAGTAGGGCCGTGAAGCAATACTACACTGAAAGCACCGGAGAGCTCAGCATATTTGTTGTTTCTAGCTTGGTTTCTTATAGGTGAGGGAAGCTGACTCTGAAGAAGCTGTTTCGCTCCTCAGTTTAACATTGCTGCCAAGATGCCCCACACAGCACTGCCTGGCAGGCATGGGTCATCTGTTCTGCCATAGGGGCTGGAGGGCTAGCTGGGGGTGAGGGGCAAGGGCTAGAGCTCAGCCCTGCAGCAGTGGTGGCTTTAAAGCATGCTTTGAATTTGGGGTTAATACTTCCAGATACCCTCTTAATATATTTAAGTGAGGTACACATCATGGTTTAACTTTAAGGATCAACCTAATGTTGCTCTTCTCATTCCCTCATAAATTTAAATCATTGAATCACTGGGATTATACCATTTTTAAACTTGACACAGAAAGACAGTTTTATAATAGCCTGGAAACTCAGCTAGCTTTTTGCTTTAGAAGTAGCTGGAGGAAATGCACACTTTTTTTGTCTAAAAATACAATTAAAAAAAAAAGCATAGGACCAAAACTCAATTATAATTGAATATACTTCATATCAGAGTTTGATCATACTCCCATTACTGTGGCGGGTAAAACATTAGGTAATTTACTGTGACAAAGTTTGTGGAGATACTATATATTTGCTCCTATTTACCAGACAAACTAAGTCCTTAGATTTGGTAGTAGTTAAACTGGAAGGAAATAGGTGTTCAGCTCCCTTGAGTCTTCCCCTGCAGACAGGTCAATTAAGGGACTAATTGAAGTGTAGAAATGTCCCCTGCAGCACTGAAAAACTCCTATCTGGCATGGTAGTGTCATCCCTGGGAGTTCCCTTTGCCAGCAACACCATTTCTGGAGAAGAGCAGGACAAAATCAGCAGTGCCCTGTGCCCCACGGAAGGCAGCTGGCTTTGCAAGCAGCATACCTAAGCATCCCTGCCTCACAGCTAGTGAGAAGCCCAGCCACTCACCCAGCCCCACTGCCGGCCACGCGGAGCTGAGCTGTGCTGATCCACCTGGCAGTGCCCGCGAGAGGTAATTTTACAGAATACTGATGAATCAAGTCATCAATCACTGTCACATCTAGTAGTAGGAGCATGTGCTCAGAGCCTGGGAAAGCCTGTGCATGTTAAGGATTAGGTTGCAAGTAAACTCAGCAGTGCTAAAATGCTTCCCTAAGTAAGTACTGGCAAAGTCCCTGCTGAAACGTGTCAGAGTTTGTGCACTGACTCCAACAGAGCTTAAATCAGGCCCTATGACTTAGAGTCTGCTGACACTTTAGCGCACAGTTACTGCAAGCAGAAATACTCCTGGCAGCAAAGTTATCCATGTGCATAAGTATTTGCAGGATCAGGGCATAGCCGCATCATCCTTTGTTCCTTTCATCATGCTTGCAATGCTGAATTAAGCCTTCATCTTTGTCTTTTTCTTGCACACAAGCCCTGTTGTATAGTTACATCACTGCAATAAATGATGAAAGAGAGGACCTGTATAGCAGAGGGAATATGATAGAAATAATTTTAACAATAAAATGGTAATTAGTGTCTTTTCTTGAAGAATCATCTTTCTGATTGCAACACGATTCCGCAGGAGAATGGAAAAAAAGTCCAAAAACCCGAGAACTGCTTTTAAAACTTAAAGCTGTATATACTTAGGAGTATTTCTTTTTGTGAAAAAGCCTGAAAACATGGCAAGAAAGCTAAAAATGCTCTGTCGAAAATGTAAATAGCACAAAGAAGTTTTTGACCATCTCTAACTACCATGAGGCAGGGGAAGGAGCAATAGCAGGAACAAAGGTGTGGTTTTGCTCTCATTTTCATACTCACTGCTCATTTCTACCTCCCTTTGTGCCAACTCTTTCTTTTAAATTTATATTAAAAACCTCCACTTTGCTGCTCAAGAAATACCACGGGTCCCACTGTCAAGCCCACTGCTCGCTGCTGGCCGAAGTGTTTTGGGGAGGGAGAGGACAGCCCTGATAGTGACTCAGAGAGGCACTTGGTGAACCTATCCCCCAGCTTCCCTGCAGCCCTCGCCTTTTGGAGGGGCTGCTTGATGTGTGCATCTGGGCTGGGCATGCAGGAGGGCAGGACAGATATCCCTGGGTCGTCCTCCTGTTTTGCCTCTTCCTTCCTCTCCAGTTCCTTGACCTGAAGATTAAGAGACTACAATAGATACTGAAACTTCCACTGCTTAAAACATATATACATGTGTGTATATGTAACTATATATTTATTTACACTGCAATTAAGTGAAGCTGCTTGAGAAAGAAATTTCTACAAATTTAGATTTCCCTGAGCATGTGAACCCATTGAATACCCTTTTTCCTTGCCTCTGTGCAGCTTTAGAAGCACTGCTGTGCAGAGGGAGAGAAAATCCTGCTCCCATATCTGAGTTGTCACACACAGAGGATTTGAAATTGTGCATCTGCCTGTACCATTTGCATTTCATCACCCAGTGCTCAAACAAATAAAACCAAATGAGCAATGATCTGATTCTGTGGCCTTGCTGTTGTTGCTCTGCCAGGAATTATCCTGGCTCAGTGGACACAGTCCTAGGTAGAAGAGTGGCATCTGTTTTCATCTCTGTCACTTACCTGCTGGATGACCTCAAGCATTTTGTTTAACTCTCACTGCCTCCCTTCCTATGCTTAATCTACCACCAGGGACTTTCTTTCTAAGAGTTTTGATATGTGTTAATGGTAAAGGGTGGTTTAGTGCTGTTCTGAGAGCAGAATGGGCCAGCTACAGTCCCTCAGTATTTGAAATCCTCATAAAAAATAATTCCACAATTTTTACAGATCCATGGCAGTCTGTATGGTGTCTCTGCTTTGGGCTGGCTTTTGCCTTTGCAAAGGGAAAAAAAACCCAAACCAGAATCACCAAGCTACTCAGAAGCAAATTGGAGCAATGAGGGCATGTGAGAATACTACCACTTGCTCATGAGCAAACAACAGCAAGAAAGAAATAAAAGTCAATGTAAGAGGCACTGGTGCCTATTCACTGAACCCTCGTTTACATACAGCAACTCATACTCAGGAAATGAGCGTAGCACTTGGAAACAGCGATCTCTGTCAAGCAGGGACGGGCGAGCGCTGTTTCCGATGAAGGCTGATGACTGAGGAAGTCATAAAAGCTATCGGAGAGAAGAAAGAGGCAGGTGACATGGGTAAGAAGGCAAATATTAACGGGATGAAAAGGATTATAAAGCAAAGCTGAAAAGATGTAAAAAGCTGATTAGGAAACCAAATGTGACAGAGAGAGAAGAATTGCCCACAGGGTGAATAAAAACAATAGAAGATCTTTTAAACAGGTAAAGGGGACAAGATTAACAGGGAGGCCACCAGACCACTGAGGGGTGGTCGAGAGAGCTTAACACAGAAAGAGGGACTGAAATGAGGGAAATTAAATTATTTTCCCCGGCTGGTGCTTGTGAGAGAACCTGGATGTAAGATGACACACACAGAAGCAAAGTTTCCCGTGACAGCCAAATGGGGAAGAGCTGAGAGCATGAATAATCACCAACACAAACTCATACCGTGGAGAAGGAGGAAGGACTGAGTGTTGAGGACATACTTTTAGCCCACGCTGCTTAATGGAACTGCAGGAGAGATTAAGTGCCCAATAATAGTGGTTCTGAGTCATTTTTTTTGAGAAAAAAAAAAAGTAAAGAGAAACTGATATAAAGAAAACATCTTTGAGTATCTATGAGAAGACAAAGGCAGAAACCAAGACATATTTGCAGTAGATTATCAGTTGGTATGAATGCTTGTAAAAGCCAGTGCGCGCACACTCTCACCACCCGAGAATCTGGCCCTTAACCTGCAGAATGGGATTTCTTTTTAATCAGAGGTAAGATTTTAGAGATGTTAGTAGGGGTGAGATCACCCAACATCTGCAGAAATATGAACTGATAAAAATGTATCTGCCCAGCTCCATAAAGAGTAAATCTTGTCTGACAAAGCTGGCAGATTTTGTTTTAGGAGTTAACATGAAAAACAGGCAGGAGCGAAGCAGTGGAGCTAATCCACATAGATTTCAGAAAAGTCATTTAAACGCAGCCTGGGATGGTAGACTAATACGTAAGGTTAGCAAGAATGGCATAAAAGCCATTGTCCTTGAAAGACTAAGGAAATGGTTAGGTGATTAAGGGCAGGTTGTAATGGTAAAACTTTATGGGTCAGAGAGGAGGACGGTGATGTGGTGAAGACAGCTATATTTGAGGTTATTATGATGACAGTTCAAGACATCAGATGGAGACTCATACTTTTTACTCCATAGAAAAACTGTGCTGAGGAAAGTGCTACCCTGGGCAGTTCTAACCCAAAAATCACACCAAAACAGAGAACAGTTCATCTTCTGGGGGGCATCTGCCTTTGTGGACCATCAAATCTTCCTGAGTCAGCAAAG
Source organism: Chloroceryle aenea (assembly GCA_013399075.1). Classification (NCBI taxonomy): domain Eukaryota; kingdom Metazoa; phylum Chordata; class Aves; order Coraciiformes; family Cerylidae; genus Chloroceryle; species Chloroceryle aenea. The sequence goes on along the minus strand of VWZY01007623.1, from coordinate 256,510 downwards.
CACACAATGCACAGGAATGAAATCAGACCAAATGAGCCCAATAAATGAAAAAAAAAAAAGCACACCACCCTAGGCCAGGGTAAGGTCAGGTTGGACAGAGGAATATATATCATGTTTATAGGGTTTGTTGAACTAAAAGATCACAGAACAGGAAAAGGATTTAAGGCAGACCCAGGAGCTGTCAGCACACGGCATCAAGATGGTTACTCCTAGATTACATTCATACCTTATCTTGATAGATGGGCAGCTTGGTCCAGGTTCTCCAGAGTGTTGGTGGGCAAGGCATAAGATAGGAGGACTCCCAATATCAGGGGGAAAACAGAGAAAAACAGTTTATCAGGATAAAGATTGCCCAGCATATGACACTAAAAAAGGGGCACTGGCTCAGAGAGTACTCAGACAGACTTCAGTTTTGTAGCCCAGCACCTTGGTCAAGCCACTTTAGCAAAAAGGTAAAGCAGATGCTACCACAGTATTGGAAGAAACCCCATGCAAGCTGGAGACTGAGTAATGTCCCTCAGCAGATCCTCTACAAGCTCTGGACCCTCTAAGAACAGACATCCTGCCCTGAAGGCTCCTGTACCTGCACTGATGCAACCACCTGCCCCTGGCTAGAGCAAAGACCAAGGTCCTGCCATGCTGCTCTGCCGGGTCCTCAACGCCTGCCACCAGGAAATGCAAAGTCTCTCACATGGCAATTTAGTACAGGGACATGTCTCCCTGATTTGACTGTAGTATCTGTGGTCATACCCCTCCCACTACCCCCAAATAGGGCCTCCAGGGAATGGGAACACCCAATGGTGCCTGTTTGCTTGTGCAACATGATCTATACTTCCCACTCTCTGTGAAATCCAGCACCACTTCTGGAGCTAAACTTAAAAAGTCATTGAGTCCCTGAGTATAGCATTGGGATTTTTTCTGCTTGCCACTTGGCAAATATTCCAAAGTTGGCATTTCTAAGCATTTTGATAACTTCAGGTCTACCTGAAATTCACATGACTTACCTGCATCCCTCAGACCAGCAAAATTGGGCTGGAAAGGTCACCAAAATCCTGCCATAAAAAGTTACTCAACTTTTGGCAACTCTTTTCTGCTCTGTCCCCTCCAGGCTTAGGCAAAATGTGGCATTGCCTGGAGCTACAAGCTGCCAAGGGAGCCAGCACAGCCAGGGACCAAGGGGACCCAGTGGAGCCACAGCACACCTTGTCTAGGAGCATCCTTCTGGCCTCCAGACTCATAGACGGCAAGCCAGAATTGCTCTCCCAGCTCTGCAGGCAATGGGGTCAGCAGGGTCCTCATCTGAAGGCTTCACCAATGCTGTTGTGCTCTCCAGATACTTTAAGCTGCAAGAGGAACTGGTGGCACCAGACCCCGGTGGCTGCAGATCTTGAGATAGGGTTGGGTAGGGCCCTCACACTGGGAAGCTGAGAGGAGTTTGTGGGCTAGCTGCCTGCAGTATCCCCACATGGCACAGATAGGAATCACAGATTGATTAATTGATTAATCACACCTGCTAATTACATCAAACAAATAGGCAAAATTAATATTTGATGTAGGTCTTTAGAGAGACTGTATGGATCAATTTTCCACAGATAAGACAGAAAAAGTTCCTGCAGATAATACACAAAACCTCAGCAGAAGCTTCCTGATTATCGATGACTTGGCCATACTGAAACTGATGGAGTGATGACATCCCACGAAACACTGTTTATTACTTATGCCCAGTTATTCAGAGCCCTAACTATAACATCATGCATGAGTCATGTTTGTTAAGGCATGCACACACGCATATGTTCAAAGCTGGTTTCTGTGTCACTTGGCTGCTGTTCTTATGAAAATTGAACATCAAAATCACATCAAGATAATAAAAAAAACAGATCAGCTGCATTTAATACATAAATCATTACTATAAGCACTATTCTGCAGCTTGAGCTGACTTCAAGTCAAGCTTCCATTAATATTTAGCAAAAAATATTGGTGTTTTTCAAAGGACTGTAAAAATCCCCTGAAAAACTATTCTGATTGCATACCCAGAGTGCAGAGCAGCCTCACACGGTGAGACAACCCGGGGCTGAAGCAGCACTTTCATCCTGTTTATGCCCTTAAAAGGGGAAACTGCTTTTTTGTTTTGTTTTGTTCAGTCCTTTGCAAAGAGAGGCAAAGTTCACCTCTTATTCACGTGCGTGCTGACCATGGGCACAGCAGCCCAACTGGAAATGCAACTCACATTTCCTGAAATGCCAGAGGCCTTTTAGATGGAGGTGAGTTTTTTCAAGTGACCTTGCAAGGGCTGCTCCAAAAGCCCAGTGTCACTCACTGGGATCTCCTCACCACAGAGCCACCTCCCATGGTGATATTTTTGGAGGCTCTGAGATCCTTGGAGTGAAAGTTACTACATAAATATACATTATTGTTATATATTTGTCATTGGATTTCTGCAGTGATATGATTGCTTTGAAAATGGATTTGTTATTGTGACAGCTAATTTCTTTTGTCTTGGTTTAATGTCTAACTATTATCTAGTATAAAAACCAGACTTTCTGCAAACTTAATTCCAGGTTTTTGTTTCATATACCTTTGCTAATCTAAAAAATCTGGTTGTATTAAGAAAAGACATCAGAAAGGAGTTAAACCAGCATATCCTCATAAAGCTGAAATAGGTATGAAATGTAATGAGAAATCCTACTGCAAATAGACAGTGCTTTCAGTCTTGAGTCTTTATTTATTAAACTTACTTTAGGAAATTCAGACAATCTACAAACATTTTGGTTACTGATGTGATTTAGACATATAAAGTAATCTTTAGAGAGCAAAGAACACCTTCTGTTTTTGCAGCAAGTATTTCCTGATCTTGATAGAGGGGATTTGGGATGCATGAAAAGCCCACTGCCTTTATTTTACTAAGGGCTATCAGCACTGGGAAGGAGGCTGGCATCAGACTAGCCAGCAGATGCGTGGAGTAAGAGTGAAACCAGATGATGGTGAACGAGCTTTTGGCTTAGACAGAGACTTTTGAAAATTCAGCGTAACCTTCTAGAAGGTTCTTATGTGGTCCTGTGCCTGAAATGTCCCAATTTCAAGACTGTGTTCAACCCTTCAGTGTGCCTTTGAGGCAGGCAAAAGCCATTAATGTCACGCACTAAACAAAGCACTAAGGCCAGGCTCATGAGAGGACAGAGGTGCCCACCGTGGAAACAAGGTGGAATAAAGCTGCATGAGTTCAAAACTGAAATCCAGAAAACTCCTGTTCAGCTGACAGAACACCCTGAATCATCTAATGTCCACAGACACATTTCCCATTTCCTTTGGGTGTCCAGGGTGCCTCAGACCAGCTGCATTACCTATCAGCAGCTTTCTGCCAGGTGCAACAAGGAGTGGGGGTCATGACCCAGTCCTGTTCCAAATTGGGACCAGTTTTATTTGCCTGGACCCTGTGAAGAAGACCTAACTCCACTTTTATAGAGCATGCATTGCTTTTGGTGCAGGATTCTTGGATTTTACCGTGTGTTCTCACCTGCCTCTGGTGGGACAGGATTCCTCAGATCTGCCCAGAGCTCTGCTCATCGTCACCTCTCCTAACCAACATACAGGTCACAACAGTGGCATTAAAATATCTCAAGCTCTTGTTTTGTGGGGGAGATAACAGGTGGACTCTCACCTAATGCATCAATTGAAAACCATGGTTACTACCTGAATTACTGAATTATTACTGTGCCCAAGGGCCAAATGCCACTTGGTCCCCTCTCAAACTAGCTACAGACACACTAACAGGAGGGCATCCTCACTGCTGACTCTGCCCAAGGGGCACAAAGCCCACCTGTCTGCGGGCAGCTCCACTCAAAGCAGAACAAACCTAAAGAAAGGCTAGATTTTCAGAAATAAGGTCCTGTATAAATTCACAGGCATCCCACTGAAAATCACCTTCAGATAGATGTGGCCTGACTCTTGGCTGTGCTTGGAACTTGCAGCTCAGGATCAAGCTAAGAAACTCATGAACTCTGCTGTGGCTGCCCAAGCAGAGCAGAGAGAAGCAGAGCTGGCTTCTGCTGCAGTATCAGGGAAGACTGTGTGCAAGGGTGCAAGCATGGAGTCCCAGAAATGCAACCTTCTTATGGATAGGAAATTCCTGGAATTCATGCTCTTATGATGCAAAGAGGAATGTGCCTTTAGTTAATTTTCATAGCCTGGCAAGGAATTCCTTATGTTATCGGAAAGGAAAGCATAGCATGTCTTTAAATGAATATAGATAATATTTTTCTGTTACCCTGATGATTAACCCATCCCATCAGTCACCTATAACAAAAGGCCTGGCCCAAAGGCAAATGCCACATCTTCATAGCCAACTGGAAAGGGCACTAAAGCTGCTCAGATGTATACAGTCATGGGACATGGGGTAGTGGTATTTTATCACCAGGGCATCCTTTGCCAGCCAACTCACATAAACCTTACAGTGACACAAGATTCTTACTGTCAGACAAAATAGTTAGGTGTATACACTGTTCTCAGGGGAATAATGTGCTTTCTTGTTCTTTATACCAACGCTGTTTAACCAGGTCTAACAGACGTGTTTCTAAGCAAATGGAGTGTATCTGGGTCTAGCAGAAGTGCTCGCCTGAGCATGCACACACTGTGCATTGGGTGGGTGTACATCCTGCCTGCAATTACTGCCACCTTCCAGAATTTCCTCCAAAATGTCTAAAAATTACCAGTCAGGGGTAGGGTTAAATGACATTTGCTCATCTGAGATTTCTTTCTGTAACTGACACACAGAGAGCAAGAAAGAGAGAGAAAGCCTGAATAATTGAAAGGGGAGAAGGGAGAAAGATTTTTTTTTTTTTAAAGATCAGTTCTCAGTTAGCAAGAGGAAATCCCACCAAGAATATGTGGAGATAATACTGAGCTGATATTATATGACTGCATCCCTCTGAGGAAGAAGTTATCTCTTGACAGATCTGCAAGCATGTTTTAAGTGAATCAGTAAATGAACCAATCTGGGGACGTGAACAAAATATGTGTGTTTTCCAGTCTCTGACTCTAAACAAACAAAACATAAATATTCAGAGATTACCTCAGTTAGTCCTTTTGAAAACTCTTTGGCAATAAAATAAATAATGTGGGTGTTTTCAGCTCAGAGCAGATGATCTCCATGGAGAAAAAGGCTGGAGGGTAAGGACCTGTACTCTTCCTGTCCCAGTCTTTGGTGATATATTCACCCATCACTGCAGCTTGGCACAGAGAGGTGTCCACACCACATAAAGCTCAGTGCTAACATACAACACACATAATGGACCTTCTTAGAAGTCTTCACTTGAGGATTTATGAAGAACAATCTAATTATTCAACTCGGTGCTGTTCACTACCATTATTGCTCCTATTTAAAGCCTCTATGGAACAGGCCGTTTGTCCCGGGATAGACCTTGTCATAGTGGTTTTCATTGATAGAAATAAAATCCTCAGTTTTGAAAGCAACCCAGCTAATCCTGGAGGGACTTGGTATCCATATCTCACACACAGTAGGCCCACGAATTAGGCCTTGACACCCCAGATTTTCCAGAACTAGAAAAACGGGGGTGCTTTACCAGTAAACTCTAATTAGAGGAGCAAAGACCAACCCAACCCTCTGTTTGCAGTGAAGACACAAGTGCTTGCTGGCTTCCCCCTGTGTGTAATTGTTTCAGCATCCCAAAGGAGGGAGGGGGCTGTCAGTTTCCCCTGCTGATCAGAGATTGCTCTGTTATTTATAACCCTATGATATGTAACAGATGAGAGGAGTCACCTTGGCTAAGCAAGTCACTCATGTAACCTAACCTTGGGTGCACTACCTCTTGTGCGCAGCAGCAAGATGAGCACATGCCAAGGCGCCAGCTTGGCAGGATGGAAAGGGAGGCATGGCAAGATTTCTCATTCGCATCTACCTCATGGCACAACCTCAGCAGATTCCCTCGCATCCAGTGGAAACTGTTTTTTTTAATTTGCCTGAATATTTATTGGTTCTGTTTGTATGCAAAAGGATAAGCATAAACATCTGTTCTTCCCCTCCTACTAACAGTTAGCAAAGTTTTGCATTTTTCCCTGTAAAATATTTAAGTGTAGGGGGAATAAAATGCATTTGTGAACAGTCACCAAATACCTCTTGCTGAGTGTTGGTACATAGCTGAACGCTACCTGTAACCAAAGAGATGCTGAAGAATAAGTGTGTGACTTTAAGCCAGCCAGCCTTAAAATGAACATTTTTTCAACCCTCTGCATTATAAACTAAATTCTATCCTGAGTGCAATCCCCTGCCTTACATGAGCTGAGCAACATCAGTACATCCACCAGGATTTAAGGTTGTGATATTCACAGGGGGCCCCAGGGAACTGGTGGTCAGGTTTTTAAAGGTATTTAGATACTGAACCCCCATTGATTTTGAGACTGGCTACATGTGTGGAAATCTTGCTATTGCTTTTGCTGTTTTATCTTTCTTTGCTCAAGGCAGTGCTAAGAATGATAGATGTGCCATAATTAAAAATATACATGGAAAGTGCAACCCACATATCTCTACTCTTCTTTATTTCCCTTCCACCTACAAAGTCCAGATATCTTGCACTAGTGGATAAATTGGAGCATTTCTTTCCCTTAGAGAAACCACTAATTTTTCTCCATCATTCACACTACTTTTTGAGGTTCCTGATCTAAACCTAACCACTCAGCTTTAGTGTTTTGAGCATTTCTCAACAGGACTTGGAGACCAGGGCCGCTCCCAAACACAATAGACAGCTCCTGAACATAAAGGTTAAAAAAAATGCGCTTTTCCTTCAGACGTGACAGATGGTTGCAAAAAGCGTTGACTTGCTTTGTCCTATGCATATTGCAAAACCCAACGGCTTTGGCTACTTGTGGCTAGCATTAAAGTGCTAAATGTTGCTACACACTCCCCACACACAAACTGTGGCCTAAAACAGAGGCTGTAAATAATGGGATAAAATAAATAATCTGGATTCTAATTTGCTGACTGGGACATACTCGAATATTTGTACTGCAGATCTCTCCTGCTGAATGTGGGAAAAGGTAAAGGAGCTTTCTTCCTGTAAAGGTTAGAAAGACCCAATTTAAACAGAAAATAGCATCTTAGGCTTGCTCAGCATCCTTGAGGGATGCTTTACAAGAGATGTAAAGGTCCTGATTCTGCTCGGCTATCAGAGTGGCACCAATATAGGCTTCAGTCATTTATTATTTACATCATTCTTCCAGGAGGCTTGGGCACAGATTTCTGTGCTTCTCTGGTTTTATTTACTTGGGGAAATGTGTGATAAGATCAGAATCAGCCTCCTGTTGGACTCGGCCCATTTCCATACAGAAGCCGATACCAAACAGTACTCAATGCCTGAGGCACAGTCAAGCAGGAGTGACTTTGCAGTGAAGGATGCAGAAAAACTGTGATGGTTACAATACAACCCACTTGTGACGACATTTTAAAATGATCTAAAGATTAAGCACCAAGTGCAACTTCACTTGCACTCAGCAAGGAGAACAAACTACTTCAAAAGGGTGAGTCAGGACACAGCGATGGAGGGATCCTGGCATGGAAAAATGGCTAATTACTAGACAGCTACAGATGAGGGAGGAGGTCTCAAGCAGGGTGCTCAAGTTATGCTAGGAGCCAACCTGGTCCTACACATGCATAAATTACTGGAAGCTCACACAGTTGCTGAAACAACATGACTTGACTGTAAGCATTACAAGTAGAAAACAGTTATTTCTTTTTAAACACACTGCATGGAAACAAGATGAATGCAAGCCAAAAACCAATGTGGCTCCATTATAGATCGTGATGTATCACAGCTAGCAAGAAAAGGCTCATTCCTGGCTTCAGCATGGATGCTTGCTGCTGAAGGTTGTAGCAGTCCAGCTAAAGTTATTTTACCAGTTTGTAACAGCCCTCCCAGACCATAAATTATTTTCCTATAGGAATTTACTCTTCAGATTAAGATGAACAACTCTAAAAAGTAGTCAGGCAATGCTGTGTGAATTAATTTCATCGCAGGATCAGGATGGTGCAATTTTTGCTCTGTACTCCCACCTTCCTTGCAGGTTAAACCCCCTGAACTAGCAAACTGGCCCAGGCCCCTGTGACCAAGGTAGCACATTGAACAACAAAGTGAATTCTAGATCACAAATACTCAACAATCAAATGTGGCACAAGCTTGGGTTGTTCCTCAGGATGCCATTTTCTCAGGCCTTACCATATTTTTTGACCATGAAACAGCTTACCTAGAACCAACAAAGGCACGAGCCAGCACAGCTAAAACCTGGCTGCTGGGAGATGATGTAAGCAGCACAGGCTGCTGCAAACAACATACATCAAAAATCTAGCAGCTTACTTTTTTTATGGGGAGAGCACAGCAAGGAGAGATGGAAATAGAGGAAGAGAGAGAGGGTAAAAATGGTTTCTCAAATGATCTCTCAGCAAGCTGGACCTATTTACAGCAGTTCTACCTCTGCAGACCAGCCTTGAAGAGCTTTACACATCAGGGCTTAAGAGTAAAAAGGTTGATCTACTATAAAAATAATTAGTTTGCAAGTCAGTTATTTCTCTCAGTCCATTCTGAGGAACAAATACCCCTTTCTCCCCTGTCTTGCCCACATATGTGCATGGAGATGTACATGCATGGGCACTGACTCCCCCCCAACCCCCATCAACCATCCCCACCCCAGCCATGGGTGGGCACCCTGGGCAGGCTGCCCTCTTACCTGGATTAGTGGGTGTCTGGCAGAATTTACTGAAGAGAAAAAAACAAAACTCCATGTACATCATGTATTTCAGTGGAAAAAAATACCCTCTGCAGTATAGGGTATTTTGATACGAGACACACATTTATAAAGCCTTCCGTTATTCACAACAAAAAAACAAAAGGAGACTCTTGCAGAGCAACCTGCCATTCCCCAAGAATTAGCCTCATTGTATCCTACATCTGCCTAAATCTTTTGGCACATTTCTTAATATTGTTATTCTAAGGAGATAGGGAGCAACTGACATACAAATAAATTACATCAAGAATTTCTAGTTTACTTTAAAGTCACTCTCTTATGAGGAGGTCAAGACAAAGTGACTTGGTTGTGGTATTTCTTTTGTTTCCTGTTTTAAGTTACTGAGTTCTTGTATTGTGAAGAAGCTGCTGACTTCACCCCCACAGATGCCTGTGCTAGAGTGGAAAATGAGCTGCTCTGTCTTTTCCTTCTCCTTTCCTTCTTTCTCCCTTCTTCATTCTGAGAGTTACTTTGGGGTTGTTTGAGGAACAAGAACACAACAAACAGCCACCAAAACATCCTTATGAGAAAGAACACATACAGATCTTACAGATTTTAAAATACAGCTGGGTAAGGAATTGACACTTTTATGGCTCCCCTAAATAAAATGAGCATACAAGCACCTCATGTAATATAGAGCCAGCTATGGTACTGACCTGGAGAGCAGAGGGGGACTCCCGAGCCTGCTGACCTCAGAGCCAGGTTGGGCTTTCTCACTGACCAAGTTTCGATGGTGTTAAGATCTGACAAATTAGTTTGACTTATTGAGACTATGGCCACAGCTGCAACTCAGATGACATTTGGGTTCACACTTTTACAAGTTTGAAAATACAGGTTATTTATTTTCCTTGAGTCGTAAGTCTTGAAAGGGCTGTGTAAGACCTCAAGGCTTTATGAAAAAAGTCAGTGTAGAATAACTCCCCTGAATAAGTTAAAGCCTTTCCTCACCACTAAAATATTCAAGACACTAAATGAAATAAGGCAGGAGGGGGAGCAGGGAAGGGTCTATAGGCATGCTACAGCATCTCTTTATCTTCACAGCCTGAAGAGGGTGGAGCAGAATTAGCTCATCTGTGAGAAATGTGAGCAGGCAACGAGCTTGAAGAACTGTTAAATTCAGCTCCTGAGGAGGTTCCTGTTGTCCCTGTGATGGCAGCTTAGAAGGCAGCAATTAAACTGGGGAAGTCATTACTGCAAGAAGCTATGGTGGCCAGAGGAGTGATGGAGGTGCAGAATGGATTAGAGTATTCATGGAGGACAGGTGTCATGGTGGCTATTAGATTCAAAACTCCAAAAACTCCAGGTGTAACCTCTACACTACTGATTTCCAGAGCAAGAGGCATAAAGCAAAGTATCATGCTAACAATGCCCCATTCTTCAAACTTTCTCTTGTATTGAAAATATACAAGCCACACAGATTTTGCACAAACCCAGATCTTAGCTCCAAGCAATTCTGTTCCTCTGAGGAGGGACACTGCTGCATGGCTCGCTCACCCTCTTCCAAGACAGGGCAAAGCTTTCAGGCTTGGTGTAGGTACATGGCAAACCTCACCCAGAACAGGTTTTTCTGAGAAATAGAAGCAGAAGAAGATATTCCCAGGCAGCTGGATGTGAGAGTATTTCAATATCCGCTCATCCAAGCTTTAATCTCTAAATTGCAAAAACATTAACATTATTGATTGATCAGACATCAGTCCGACAGGAAATTTAATTAAATTAAAATGTGTCACTGAGCAGTCCTCACTGCGTCACATATAAATCTTTGGTAATAAGTTGACAAAGACAGCAGCGATTGATACCATGTTCCCAGTTTAATTTATCCTCCACCATTTTATTTTCCTGTGCTGATAATGTGTGTGCTTGCAGACTCATCGGGGGACAGGCTTGTCAGTGGGGCATCCACCCGGTGCACACCAGCATCAAAGCTCCCCACATCTGCTTGACGTGGATTATTTACAGACAAATGTGCTCAAAACAGATGGCTTCTGGGACAACACCTTCATTTAAGGCACTGTCACAGGGTTGACCCTCATTCATTGATGGCTAAGCATAGTTTTCCTATTTCAGACCATCTCCTCCTAATAACAGATTTGTCCCCAAAGGCTCCAGGGCCCTGGAGAAAGTCTGAGAGGTTCCTTGCATCAAATCAATTTATACCCAGGGCGAGCATGCACAGCCCTGACCCCAGTCCATGTGCAGCAGCAGCTGATGGTGAAACCCCTGAACCAAACAGTGCTGGAGCCCCCACCAAAGCACAGACACATGCAAATAATAGCAAGATGCTAAGATGGATGATTAAGAAACAACTCCATGCAGTAACTTCTTCAGAGTTTTATAAACCATTACAGATGGCTGAATAATACTAAAAGAGATTAAGAAATATTTTTTCCAACTCATTTCTGAACAGCAGTGTATTTGGTTTGCTGTCACTTATGGCAGCATGACATTTACTTTAATTTATTATTACTGTTGCAGCTTGCTGCTGTTCAGGTAGCCACTGGCTATTTATGAAAAAGTTTGAGAATCGGGAAGTTCATGTGTTGGGGTTTTTTTCCTAAACTGTTTACTGTACCCACTGGGGTCTTGTTTGTTCTCCAACACGTTATTCTCATTCACAAGTGCCAGTGTCCCAAGGTGCTTGGCCGCACACGACGAAGATCACGCACTGCAGGGGTGGGGAAGAGACAAAGGGAAGGAGTCAGCTGCCAGCACTGGGCTGAGATGGCTTTGCTTTCAATAGAGTATGGGGAGGGAAGGAAGGGAAATCCAAATTGGTATTTATAGACATCAGAATCCAGCACTAAGCATTTTGCATGGAGAAGGAAAACAAAGATTAGGTTACCCAGATGAATGTTATTCACAGTCAAAAACTTCCATGGTCATCAAGGAGTATGCAAACTCCTATGGTCTCTCTGCCTGCCGAGCACTAAGCTACACGTGAGTAGTGGTACCTACAGAAATAGCACGCATTATTTTCTGGGTTACTTTCCTTAATCTTACCAAGTCCAAACTCCGATTCCATTTTTTGAGAGCTGTACTCAAAACAAATACTGAAGTAATACCAATCAGCTTGTGACTAGATGTAAAAATAGAGCTGTCTCGGCACAAGAGTCCTACAGACAGAGCACAGATTTTCTCTGTCTCCACCTCCCACTTGCAGCACCAGTACAGTTTTCATGCCTTTGTCAGAAGTGCCAACCTCGGGAAGTTGCAAAGCACAGGCAAGGAGAGGAACAATGAATTAACTTGACAACATGCATTGTTGGCAATAAATCTCTTAAGAATTTGATCCATAAAGGTTCACTTCTCCATGGTCCATGTTAGGGTATGACTGTTCTTGGGGTATCCAGTGGCATTTGGTGCACATTTCAGCTCAGATGCATATCTGCTTTGCAAAGAAAAACACCCCCTGCATAGGATGGAGAAAGTGAACTCAGTGCATGGGAAAATGGATTTGGAACTGCATTCAGAGGCAGCGATATGTATATATATATATAAATTACAAGATGTGTTAATTCCAGACACCCGTTCAGATGGAATTTGTCAGACCCAGCTCTGGAACATGTATGGCCTGCAGAAACCATCCAGAAAACCTATGAGTCTGCTTTAAACGCCAATGTGTGAAAGGCCCCAAACCAGGATTTAATGGATTAGTAAGGCTGAAAAGGACCATCATAATCATCTGGTTTTGTTTCCTATGTAACACAGCTGAAGAACTTCTCCCACTCATTTCACCATCAAAGCCACAACTTTTGCTGAAGCTATTGCATATCTTTAGAAAGACACTCACTCTTGATTTAGAGACTGAAAGTATGCTAAATCCGCTGCATTCCTAATCCAACTGTTCCAGCCGTTAACTACTCTTGCTATTAAAAACACAAACTTCCAGGGCAATTTTATCTAGCTTCAGCTTCCTACAGCTTCAGATCCTGCTACATCTTTCCTTGCTGTATTAGGGAGCAGGCTACAGTCAGGTTTAAGTTGTGGGGACTATCCTGTGAGTCACTGTGTGCTTTCTCAGATAGTCTTGGAAATATGTCACCTGAGAAGATTTATGAATGGACAAATTCATTGGAAATAACAATCATTTGCAAAAGAATAACCAGAATAGCCCCCTCTCTCCTGATGAAAAACTTCTGTGTATTTTTATGTGTGTATCTGTGTTTTATATTGCTTTTAATCTGGTGACTCTAAGATGATATGGACAAAGAGATACAGGTAAATATGTGTCACACTCAGAGCTCTCCCTTAGCACATTAGTCGAAGCATAATTCTGTGCATCAAAGCAGTAGTCTGTGTCACATCCAGTGCAGACAGTGAACAATGTCCCTTTAGAAAGGGCAGAGGGTGAGAGTAGCTTTATGACACTATTGATTTATTCTGTGCCTGCAGTTAAAAACGATACCCAGACAGACAATAAAAATAACTGCTCTAACCATATAACAGCTTCCTGCTACTAAAATGGATTTTACACTTAAAATCATGGAGGGTCTCTTTTCTTTCTTTTCTTTTCTTTCTTTTTCTCTTCCTTTCTTCCTCTCTTCCTCTCTTTCCTCTCTTTCTTCCTCTTTCTTCCTCTCATTCTTCTCTTTCTCTTCCTTTCTTTCCTTCCTTTCCTTCTTTCTTAAGTCTCAATTTTTTTTGGAATAAATGGAAATGAGAAATTGTCAGAACTGGTTTAGTCCTGATGTTATCCCTTTTTTGCTCTCCTCAGTGTTTAAAAATTCTCTTCCTGTTGCAAAGTTGAGTTGTACACACACTAGTAGGCACAATAACCTAGTATTAATCACACCATATAGTCTGGTGCACAATTCCTACATGAAGAAATGTGCAGTGGGAGTGGTAATATGAAATAGATTTACCATACAAAATAAAATTGATTATTGTCTTTTTGGTCAACTGGATGAGCTGGGATTGAGGTCTTGGCCTTACATTTGAATGTTAAAATAATACCTATTGCAACAGGATCATCTCCTGAAAAACCTGTTTTCAAACAAAGGACCCCATACATTTGCACGTTGAGATTTACACAAGCTGCAAGTGCCTTACTACATTGAAACAGGTGTCTCAAGCAAGTAGGTAGGAAGTTTCTATAGTAATTAGTAAGTTTCCATGATAATAGGGATGAAAGAAATGTTTTAAGAGTATATATTCTTTCCTTGAGGTCTTTACCAAAACCCTGCAAATGCTGAAAAAAAATGGAGAAAGTAGTGGTACAGGCCCATGAGTGACCCCTGATGCTGGCTGGAGAGGTCCTGTCCCTTTGTACAGATCCTGACCTTGTGTTAGTGCAAACCTTTGGACAGAAATGCAGTGATTCAGACCAGGGAAATGATCGATCTGAAACTTGGGCTTTTTTCTGACAGTTTTTTAGTGGGATCTGTTCTTTGTTCCAGTTTATAAACTCACAAGGTAGCAAGTATAGGCACGAAACATGGACTTTAAGGTAATAGAAATGAAAGCCTGGAGACAGAAGGGAAAATCCCTATCTACATATAAGGTAGCATGAGGCAATCAGGTAGAGCCAGGAGAGACAGAGTAACAGCCTGTTTCTCTACAGAGTGGACACAAGCAGCCTGTCTGCACAGCGTAGGTAACATGAGGAAGAGTACACTGGGCTGGGAAAAAGCAGCTTAGGAAAAGGAGGAGGAGGAACCTGCCATTCAAGTGACAAACCCTTTCCATAGGTTTTATGATTTGAAAGATACTGCCTGAATGACATATAATGTGAGATATTGTAAAGTGGTCTCCTGTCCCAAGAGACGATCTCAGAAATTAGATGATTTCATCTTAGAAGAGTGAGCAAACATTGTAATAAATGAACCCAAAGAGTGAGAAAGTCAAGATTAGACAGTCTGTCTGGGGAATTTTTCCCACTTATTATGCTTTGTGATAAAGCTTAGATATGTTAATTAATTTGTTTTAAAATTGACTTATTGAATATGTTTGCAAGATACATCTTTATTTTAATCTGTAAAACATACAAATAGGAAACATACACAGAAAATGACACTGTGGAAATCATGTGCTCTCCTGACCAGGGAGAGAAGACAGAAGACTTTCTTCAGCTTTACTTTCACATATCCTTTTTGTGGGTCTGGCATTGGAAACCTTAACTTTCTTTTTGCAGCGGGTGGCATCATCTGCTGAAGTGCTCAGGTGAATGTAACACTAGAGACAGGGATCTTTTGCAGTTTCTCTGATTTTCAAATAATGGTCATTAGAGAGTATCTAAGAAAGTTAAAATTTTCATTAAAATTGCAGGGTTGACTTAATCTTCATTGTATCTTCATCTCATCTGGACAAACCAGGATCTGGTCCTTACAGGCTTACATACAAATCCTTTGTGAGGGAGGCGGTGTAACACAATTTAAAGAGTGCAGTTTCCCAATGAATCATTCCTCTCTGTTCCTTATGACTCACTTTCATTTTTATTACTTTTTGGGACTATTTTACAGGCTTTCAATCATCAGCCTCTGCTGAGGGCCCCAAATGTTTGCCCAGTTTTAAACCAACAGCATTATCCAGTTCAGTTAGCCCAGTGAGCCATTCCCCAGCAAAGTGCCATGGGACCCCTATGCAAAGACATCATGCTCCCTCCAGGCAGCTGCATGGATGGTTACATCTGCCTCCATGGCTCAAGAGTAGTTCAGACAGAACTCATTTTTAAATGTGGGTTCGTGACCCATTGCAGCAAGATGCACACGAGCTTTCACAGCCTGAAGTGAAATCTTGAGCTCTCCGGATGGGAAGCCTAACTGGGAGAAGAATTTCTCTCTGGAAGTTCTAACAGCTCTGCAATGTTGGAAAAAATCCTTATGGGGGAGTGATCCCTTCTGGTGCTTTTCAAAGTCTGCTCTTCAGAGTAGCAGATATATTTATATTGGAGGTGGGTTGCTAAGCACAGTAGCTACTACATAGGAGCTAGGCACAACAGAAGAGCTCCCCAGGTTTAACACTGTGCTTGAGTACAGCTACATGGTTGTCAATGGCTGCAAAGTTCAATAATTGCAACCGAACATAAATCCTGAAAATTATTGCAGGTAGCCATTGTACCTGAGGGCTTGCACGGTGAAGATGCTCAACAGAAGCTGGTCTTAAGTCATGAAGAGGATGATGAGTTTTATAAGGAAAGGAAACCATTCTTAATGTCTGTTGGCTCAGGCCAGAACACAAGGTAGGTCTTTGGCAATAAAGTAGATAACGGATCATGAAGCAGCCTGACTCAAAGAGAAAAAGGCCACACCACCCAGTGTGGCCCCTCAATATAGATTTACTGCACTGAGTGCTCAAAAACTTGTGCCAGCATCAGATCCTTGAACTTGTGTGGTTCTGGGATTTTGTGCTATATTCAGGAGGTTGTTTCAACATACCTTCCTGTAAGGATGAAAGAAACATCTTCTGCTTTATCCATTCCTGCTCCAACACTGGTGAAAGAGCAGCAGAGGATCTGATGTTGTGCATCTTTCTGCATTTCCATCTGAAAGTTTCATTTGGGAAAGAAACAGGCTAAACAGAACAAAAGGGAGGTAAACCTGAAAGGTCTGAGTGGATGTTGCTGTTTGCAACTTACCAAGCTGGTCTTTGAGAAGTACTCTGTTCACTATCTGGATGCCAATTGCCAAGTGATGCTATCAGTTGATTAAAACACAGCTTGCCAGCATCCTGCTTGATAAAACTAAGTACAGTCTGATTGGGAATTCTCAAGTCCATTACAGAATGACTAGTCCATCACTTAAATCCATGTACACTATTTCACCATGAATCATCAACATACTTTGCTAATGTATTTGCAGTAGCTAACCCCTAAAAAAAACAACAAAAAAACACCAACCAAAAAAAAACAAACAAACAAAAAAAACCCCCAAACCAAAAAACATGACAGTTTGTCAAAATGGTCCCTGAGTGCTGGATTCTTGTGGATGGGAAATAGCAGGAGCTTCGGACTGTGAGGATTTCCTGTTGTTCCCTGCTCAGCTAGGTGAAGGTCATTTCCTCTCCTCTCTCACATAGAAAAAGCTGAACCCTTAACTCTTGGAGATATGTCAGTGAGCTCCTAGAAATAACATCCAGCCCCTACAAGAAGCCCTGTTCTGCATGGTCACACTGACAAGGCAAGATCACTCCACAAAGAGAGGTGCTGCTCACTACCTTTGCCTCTTTAGAGGTGAATAAGATGATTCTGCAATCCAGAGGAAAAAACTGTCATGAACTATTATGAATCAGTATTGTACTTTTATTTCTTCTGTATGCTGTAATACAAAAAGAAACAGAGCCCGGCTAGCATTCCTAAGTAGAAGGAAGGGGCATGCTGCCAACGCATTAAGGATAATCTGCTAGCAGGTTGGGGTGTTTAAGAAAAGCCCTCTCCTTTTGGAGAGATTTTTAGCTGCTGAGTTGGAGATGCGTGCCCAACTGCAGATATACATCAATGTTTGCGCATCAGCTGCAACATATTCTTGATCATCCTAATGTGATAGATGGAAGTGTTACTCAATGAATTGCTGTGGGACATTTGTTAGATAAATAACACCACCACCGCAAAATCAAGTCAACCCCAGCAGAAACAAAAGTCTTCATGCTTTAACAGAAGATCTTATGGAGGGGAACAAACTGATGCAAAATCTAATGAAAGTGAGCAAATGAAATCAAATTTGGAGGCCATTTATTACTTACTACCTAAGCAGCAGATTAAAATTAAATGGTGAGGTCAGAAAGATGGTAAGTCCTAATCACAGGAATTCTCAGATAAGGCTTTGATAGCCAGTGCTATTCTCCAACTCCACCATTCCCCATCCACGTCCTTTCACCTTCTCTCTCCTCCATGCCCTGGTTCTCTCTCCCCTTCTTTTTTTGTTGCATTTAAACATTACAAGATCTACTTAAGAAACATACAGATAATACAACACTTCTACGTAAAACGTCAGTATAAATTGTTATCTGATGTAAATTCAGTGTAACTCCATCTCTGGTCTCAATACATTTTATTTACAAGAAAATGCATAACCAGGAGACAAGTATCTATTTTTTACATGGTTTCAAAAACATAAACTGCAACACAAGAGGTAGTTTATGCTCTCCCTTAAACTTCTGAGTTGGGGAAGTCTCTCCGGAAGTAAGACTGACTTGGAATAGGTACAATAATGCAGAGATACACAGGCATAGTTTCTTCATTTAAACTAATATGAAGTGAGAGGACAAAAGACTCTCACAAAATTCTGCCCGTGTGGTTCAAATTTGAATATATGTTTTTAAAGCTGTCCAAGCAACTGAAATTAAGCTCCATGTAATTAAGTTCAAGTAATTCGAGCAGAAAGTAGTCCTGGGAAAATTAGCAGGATGAAAAAGTTACAGCAAAGCAGATACACTGAGGATTTTTGTGCCATTCCTATCACATCAGAAGTCCACAACGAGGAAATATAGAATAAACCAAGAGTTTTCAGTCTCTGGTGTGCAGACCCCAGAGGTCCATGGACTAAACCAAAAAAGCAGCTGGCTGGGTGGTGTGTTGCCACCTGAAGATCTCTTCAAGCTTTCTGTACAGGACCATGATACTGCCCCAAAGTCTCTATCCTCAAGAAAGCTGCCTTCATCTTCTTGAATGCATGTGGCATTGCTCTCCATTCCTTACCCCACCAGCAGTCCTGGCTTACCTCCTGCTTCTGAAGAAACATTTGGTCTCCTCATGGTGCAGATTTATAAGCAGTGTGATCTCCTCTGCATCCAGACATCACCACTCCGGGTCTTCTGGGAGACTAAGGTTGGAAATTGGAAAAGGGATCACAAAAGGTGATAAAAGTTGAAGAAAAAAGGACAGCAGCAAGGAGGAACAGCTACAGGAGATGGGGCAGTTAGTAAACAGAAAGGATAATGAATTAGGAGAAGTCTTTGTGGAAGACAGAGTAGCAGCAGTCACAAGAGCTGCCAGTCACCAGTAGAAAGGGTGTCACATAAAGCATTTGACCCTCTCTGTAGCACAAGCTCCACTTCAGGCTGGCATGGGAGTTCTGGGCAGTTTGACAGCCTTCCTCTTTCAAGTCAGGGTTACATATACACTTTGAAGGACTTTGTGGTGGTGTGTCTGACCCCTTGGATCAGAGCTGAATGTTCCACTAAGCCCTGTCTTCCTCTTGGGGAGATGTCTCCACTGGGTCTCCTCTGTAAGGAATCTGTGTGCACCAAAGCTTCTCTGCAGCTGGACTAGTGCCCAACAAATGGAGACAACCAGGGGATTACTAAAAAACCACCAGGTTCCCAATGGAGACACTAGTGTAGACACAGTTGAAGTACAACCCAAAAGAAACCAGGCTACTGTCACTCATCTTAAACTTACTACGTATACCTGTGGAAAAAAACATTGTTATTTTACTAGGTCATATGGTACCTTCAACATTTCCACAAACTTCAGCTAACATCGGTCAGACCTCTACTTAATGAACAGTAAAATATAGTTTGCTCAATGATGACTAAATTACTCAGGAGGAACTACAATTGATAAGACAATGATTTATGGACCTATTGTTTTCTAGGTTCTTGTAAATAATCCTAATTGGTGTTAATCATCCACCCTCTGCTTTGTGTTATCACCAAGCAAAGTACACTTCCTAAAGTAGATATTTAGGGTCACAATAATTCTGGAAAGCAAGACAGCTATTGACTTCAACAGGATCTGGATTAAGGCGCTCAGACAGAGGAAACCAACTATGGAATATGAGCAAAGCACATCATGATGTCTTTCCATGTCTGCATTAAAAAGTTTTTTTTTCAGTATGTTCATGGTAAATTCAGTGAGTTACAGTAATCTCTTCCACATGGGCTTCTTGCAGCAACTCTTGCAGCAGTCTTTGTACCAGCTCAGAAATACACCACACAGGATCTAAACTTGCTGATGCTATTACTGCCAGTTTGTAGCTCCTGCCTGTGTCCCCTTGCAGTGGGCTGGTGGTGTCATATCTGAGAAGGCCTGCTTTGGAACAGTAGACACTCGCACCATGACTTGATGTCTTTCTGTCTCTGATTTTGTTGTTATCCTTGAAAAATTACTTTGATCTTTTGGTGTTCCACCACTTGTCATGCCAAATCCTTGTCAGGTGGAAACCATGGAACTCAACACCTCCTTGTTTGCTGGTTTTAGGTATAAGGTTTGGTGGGTTCAGTTTTAGTATACAGATGAGTTTACTAGACCTTAACAGGTCTGCACTTCAAATAATGCTTAAATAGCACTCTAGAGGGTACAGCCACATGCTGCTTGCTTACAGAAACTACAAGGAAACCAGACAGTTTTTCAATTTGTGTATCAAAGAGAAGGAGATTTACACATAAAAGGGTGAATTATTTTGATTTGTAGCTTTCAAGCCACTCTGCATTCTTCAACATAAATGCTCCCTTGTCTCTGGTTTCTGATAATTCATAATCGGGGTCAGTGGCCTAAATTTTCAAAAGTGGTTGTTTTGGAGACCAAGGTTTCTCAGTTCCAACTCAAGGTGCTTTAAGGAGACTAGATACTGCTAAATTACTATGCATGTGAAAAATTAGGCCATTTTAGCATCTCTCAAACTTGGCACCCCAAGAGACAGCATGTAAAATCGTCAGGGTTAGGTTTGCCAAAGGAATGAAACACTTCCCCCAGCACACTGTCTCTTCCTTTGCACTCTTCATGCCAGTCCTCACAGAATCATCCCCCCCATCACCATTAAAGGTCACTGCACAGTCAACATTACCAGTCCTTTTTGATGTTCTCAACCACCAAACATCCTACATAACCTATAAAAAGAGCTCATTTCCTTAGATATTTCATCTTTTAAGTAGCTATCGGAGAAAAGTCTCCTAACGCCTGAGTCTGGATAGCTAAAATCTAGCTATATGTTATTTGAGGGACAGGAGGGGAGAAACCCTATCCCATTATCTGCATTATCCCGTTACCCTTGGATGTCTTCCATGTACTTGGAAGAGCAATGCCCCATTCTTGAGGCTTTACATTGCAGCCACTGCCTTTTTGGCAGAGGAAGGGTGGATGTGGCTCCCTTCAAAGTCAATCAATGTCACATCTTTAATCAATCTAGAAGGTCACCACTGTACTTCGATCAAAAAGAGTTGAGTACAATTCTCGCTGAGTCCTAAATGTTTATGGGAGACTCGGGTTGCAGTGGATGTTGGAAAAAGCCTCTTCTGGTCCTGAGCTCATCATATCTTCTATTCCTAGGTTCTTTGTAAGAGTTTAGGATCAAATAAGAATTATATACAGGACTGAGATACAATGATGCAGAAGTATGTATAATGAAACCCTGAATTAGCCAAAACTGACTTAGTTTTATGTTTCATTATGTCTTTGAACACATCCAGTTTTGCTGAAATGTTCACAAAGCTCAAGGAGCTAATGTGTGAAGGCAGGTCAGGTTTTGAGCAAACACGGTGATTTTTCGTTTCACATCATAATCATTTATGAAAGTTCATTCTTCAGCTGGGATGTGTGTTAGCAGTCACAAAACTGAAACTGATCGCATTTCAAGGAGGAACTGTGACTGGAAGGTGGATCAGAGCAAGGCATGTGAAAAAAACATTCAAACTTGAAGTCCGGACCCCTTGTATAAACAAACCTATCAATACAAAACACTGAATTGGTTAAGCCAGAAAATTCTTCCCACAGGTTGGAGTCATTTCATTACCACTCTGGTACAACTGGAGCAGGATCCAAAGCCTGGTAAAGTCAAGGGTAGAATTTCCATTGATTTCCAAGGAGTCTGGATCGTATCCTAGATCACATTGTCACACTGCAGCAAAACCCAGCCGTGTTGCAGTGTACCCACCTGCTTTCTGTAGTCTTGGCTCCGGATGTTCAAATTCATTGCAGGTACAATCTAGGTTATTCCAGCATTTGCTTGGTGCAATGCTAAAGAAACACTGTTTTATCAAAATCAGCAATGCTGAATACCACTCCTTGTTAATAAATTAGGCCAACTAACAAACATTTTTTCTTAAGAGGATTTGTCTGCTTGAATCAAAACCAAGTCTCAAAAATCCTTCTATCAATCAGACCAGTGCCCTCCTGCACCAGCCCTAGACTAGGGCTGGTGAAAGACATAGGGAAAAAGTGAATGAGTACAATATTTTTAACGAGGTACTTAGGCTTCTTTTACAACTGAGGACAATTCAACATAATCTGCTAAAGTAAGGGATCAGCACTTCTGTGTACACAAGCATGAAATAAGGGAAGAAGGAAAGAAAAAGGGAAGGCATGCAAGAAGGGAGGAAGGAAGAAAGGAGACTAGGAAGACCTCATGTTTCATTTACTAATATTTCACATTGACAAGTCACAAAAACATAAAAACCTTCTTTAACCTCTTGCATCCCCTTGACAAAATCATCCAGAAATTAAAATAATCTCCAGATATTGCCCAAATTATTTTCTTGCATAGTTCTTAAGTATAAATTGTTGTGTACACTAAGAAAATTATTTTTAAAATGTCACATGGAATATTTGGGGTTTTTTTCTGAAAAAAAACCCAGGAGTCAATATGAGAGGAATTTCTGGGAGGAATAAATAATCCTCTGGAGCTGGTACTAGAGTAGGTGCCTTAAATAAACCTACAGAAGGAGCATAATGAGTCAATGATTTATTGTGTGCTATGCAACTCTCACTGCTGTGCAGACTGTTGTAAGAACTAGAAAAAGGGAGCGACAGTAATTATACAGCCTCCTCCTCCTCCTGTGTTTCTAGATTATTACCTGCTCTGGACAAGGCTGCATGACATTGAAATGGGGCTGCAGCCACTCTGAACTGCAGGATGAGCAAATGAACTTTGTGCTGTAACATTTCATCTTGTACTTAAAAGCTGCACCATCTACCCTCTACCTAAAAAAAAAATATCAATTAAAAATCTCTATTTGGATACTCTGAAGCTTTGAACAGATACAAAAACTTGCTCCTGTTGGATGTGTTATTGCTCTATTTGCACACACACACAAAAATAACACTCAGGAATATTTCTATTAGTAGGTGGAATCCCTGATCTGCTAAAGATTTCTATGGTAAAATTCCCCTTGGGTTCAAAAGAGACAGCATTTCACCTTTTCCATTTTATATGCATTAGGGACTAAATAAAGATATCAACTTCTGACCACATTAAAATATTTGTAAGAAAAATCTTGGTTCTAAAGAATTACAATCAAATTAGGAGCTGAAACATGCAATATAACCAGTACTGCAGAGATCAACATGACTCTGATCCTAAGTGTTGTATTTGCAATTAGCTTTGGTTTGTTTTTTTTTTTTTCAGTTTAAAATTCATTTGGGTTTTTGTGATCACTAGTGCGTTGCTTGCAGTTCTGTCCAAGTTCCTCCCAATTTTGCCAATTTAAGAATATAAAAAATTCTCTGCAACTAAGAATTAGTCTTCAAATGTGTTTGGTGAGTTATTTATAATAAATAAACATGAAAAAAACTACCTGTGGACTACTTGTGCTCAGATTCCCCCCGCCACCCCAAAAGGGTAAATCAGTGAAATAAATTAATTGCTATGAATTATTCAGCTCTACCTGTGGCAATGAAAAATAGCATGAGCATTAGGTTTCTTCTTTGTGTACTAAGCTTCTAATTTATAGAGAATGCATATTAATAAAACACAGGATATTCATCAATATTCAAGTCACTGGCTGCCTGGCTATTTAATCTAAAATTACCAGCCAGTTCAAAACTCTTACTAGTTAATCATGCAATCTAAGCCATTCTGATATTGATGGTTAACATTAATTGCCCAACTGCCATTTATAAATTCCACTCCTACATTTTTCCTTTGCCTAGCAGAGAATCATTTGACACATTTAACTTTATGGAGAAGCTGCAGAAGGCCAGCTCATCTGGGCTATTCTGCAACCCATAATCACAGTATTTCTGAGGCTGGAATAGACCTGCAAGATCATCAGGTCCAGCCTATGACCCAACACCATGACATCAGCTAGACCATGTCACTAAGCACCACATCCGATCTTTCCTTAAACATCTGCTGAGATGGCGACTGCNATCCAGGTCATCAATAAAGATGTTGAATAGAACTGGGTCCAGTAGTGATCCTGGGGGACACCACTGGTCACTGGACACCAACAGGATGTGACACCATTCACAACCACTCTCTGTGCCCAGTCATCCAGACAGTTTTTAACCCAGCAAAGGGTGCACCTGTACAAGCTGTGGGCTGCCAGCTTTTCCAGGAGGATGCTGTGAGAGACTGTGTCAAAGGCTTTGCTGAAGTCTAGGTAGACCACATCAACAGCCTTCCCCTCATCTACCAGATGGGTCACCCAGTTATAAAATGAAATCAAAATCGTTATACAGGACCTTCCATGGTCCCTTCCATGGTTTCACATGGAAAGGATATTGCCTCCCATTGTGGTTTTGCATTTTAAACACTATCAGTAAAAAAAACTATCCTTCATCGTGAAGATTTCTGATAAGTTCCCCTACCTTTGCAGATATTCTGCGGGTGGTGAGAAGAACCAGATGGTTTTTGTTCCACTGTACAGATAATATTGTCCTTTCCAATTGAAAGCAAAGATGTTCAGTTCAGAAAGGCTGAAACAATGATCAGTTTCAGTTACAAACCATGAATTCCATAAAAAGCCACCAGTAGTGGATTTCCTCACCAAAACCTAACTTCATGCTCCCAAAGGGATGGCTGGCATAGAGCAGTGATACCTTCAGATGTTGCCAACATATGCTATATGATGTGCTCTGCACACATTGAGGTGCGACAGAAGAACGTGTGGAATACTTTTGTGCGATACAACTCAGCCAAAACTTATGCTCAAACTCCCGAAGTTTATCATGTCAGTAAGAGGTGCTGATGAAGGGGATGTCAGGGACAGCTTCCTAAAGAAATGCATTATAATGCCAAACCTGAACCACTCAATATTTACACCTATAATTTTTCTTCATTCTTCTGTCTTTTACTTTTTAGTAACTTAATCGGATTAAAGCAGAAAAAATCCCAAACAAACAGGATCTGTAAATCAGCAAACCTGCAAAGAACTCACTGTCCTCCCTGAAGCAGAAACATCAGATAACAAACATATATGTAGAGAGTCATGTAGATGCTACTGCATAATAAATAAAAGAATTCTTAAAACCGCATTCTCAAACACTTTCAAATTATGCTACCCTTGTTACATTTAAGCTGAGACTTATGAAACAAAGAAAAATTTTGAGGAAAAAAAAAAAAGGAAAAATAAGTGAGTAAAGAAAGTTACTTTCTCTGTATACAGATATTCCCTGTGACAGGGAGAGAATTTCTGAGTTTTGTTATTTTACCCTTTAGGATTACAGGAACAACCAACAAATCAGTGATTCTTTCCATTATTTGAGGGCTTCTAGTTAGCAACAACTGGACAGATAAGGCACATGCGATTGCTTTTACTCCCCAATTGCTTCAGCACAAAAGCTCCTTCCTGGCCTTGAGACTTATGTAAGGGATCCCATCCATCACAGCCATGTCAATAAGAACTTGAACCTGAATGTTTGCAGAAAGCAAACACTAAGAGTGCAATAGCAGAGGCTAACCCAATTCATTTCAAAATTCCAGTAAATATTTGTGAACAATGTTTTGTAGCATTTGTACAGGTCCCATTGGCGATTAAACTCAACTTCAGAACACACTGAGGCTCTTCATGAATTCTGAGCTGACGAGAGGTTACAACATGCTGACTGCAAGGAGAAAATGATGACTGCAGAGTGAAACACAAGCCTCAGAATAAGCAAAGACTAAATAAACTCTCAGCATACCTTGGTAATTCTTAGTGGCATAAGAATTGGCTTGGGCCTTGTCTGAACTGGGCTTTTACCTAAGTTAGAAAATTGTGTTTAAATTAAGTTTAGAGGCCATTCTTCTTAAAAGCACTGCTACGATACTTTGGCTGGACAGTGTGTTATTCTAACCAATGTTTACATAGTTTGACCCATTTTCACTTCTTTGCTTTAACTGAAACTATTAATTAAGTTATTTTAAAATTAAGTGGAGTATATACCTCCTTTGGACTGGATCTCAGGCTTCATTTAATTGTTGGTTCTTGTACTGAGTTTGGCTGAGAGGGTGTGTGAATCTGTCTCCCTTTGGAAATGAACCCAAAATTACAAATATATCTCATACAGACTACAAGATTGAGTAAAATGCTAAAGACATGTCTTGCTTTAATTGTTTAGAATATATCCCTGTGATATTAAAAAAATATATCTGAAATAAATAAGGTGACATGAGCCCACTGTAACTCACTGTCAAAAATGGTGTGCATATTTAAATGGCTGAGCTGATGTTAGAGATAGAAAACAAAGTTTGATTTTGTGAGCATGAAAACATTCACACATCACATTTCTTCTGATTTATATATCATACTCATGATGGATTTGCAAGTGGAAAGGGTACCTATAAATTACTGAAAAAGGGTCATCTCTATTTTTCTATTTGCAACTAATATAATGAAGGGCTTTCTATCACAGAGGGGCCCAATGTGCATACCAAAATCTGATTTAGATTTTCCCGTTGAATGGCTTTTCTGTATAGAAATCTCATGAAGACACACTGATCCTTTAAACTTCAGTGTTGATGCTGAAATTATGCTGTGTGTGAAATTTACATCAAACAACTGCACTTATTTCCACCGGAAAAATTTGATTATTTCACTCTCATTTACATTACATTTCTTCCCCACTATAATGCTGACTTGGAAATTCCCTTAGGTCTGGACACCTCCAAGTAGACTTTTCCAGCAGAAAAAAAAAGATTTCATTAAATTTCTCTCTCTTTTTTTTTTTTTTTTTCTCCTTGATTTGAATGTTATAATTGGATTGGAAATATATTTATTGTGAACTTCATGTTTTGCCAGGCTCCACAAGCAGCATCTTTTAATTTCTCTCTTTTCAATGAACCTTTTGACTTGATAAAAGTGGCTCTAAGGTACTTTTACAAAAGAGGCCAACAGAGACAGTTCATTTTAAACCCCTCTCTTTAAAGTATCTCATTTCCTTATTATTTCTTAATAGAGGCACTATCCTGCAATGTCATAAAGAATGCTGCAGTTGACTTCAGTGGAATCAGGATCATACCCTACTGTAATTAGTTCTATATTTCAAAATATTAGAGGTCATTTTCTTCTCTTTTTTTTTTCACATTTGAGAAAAGAAAACATTTTGGATTAAAAAAAAAAAA
Source organism: Chloroceryle aenea (assembly GCA_013399075.1). Classification (NCBI taxonomy): domain Eukaryota; kingdom Metazoa; phylum Chordata; class Aves; order Coraciiformes; family Cerylidae; genus Chloroceryle; species Chloroceryle aenea. The sequence goes on along the minus strand of VWZY01007623.1, from coordinate 229,526 downwards.
AAAGGACTTTCAAGGGTGACTGTCAGTAGAATACTAAAAATAAGTTGCATGCATTCCAGTTGCTACAATTTATGCCTCTAATGAAATTTTCCTCTTCTCATTTACTGCAAATTTTTAATGTGAGCTTTTACAGCCATTGATTCAGTATCTTTAATCTTCCACCAATATTAGATAGAAAGGGAGATAACTAGGGAAAATCCATCTGGTTAAAGGAGCACACTGTCTATAACGTTGTTCAGTTCATCCAAAACTACTTCTTTTATCCCCCCAGTGTATTGGATATGATAAAATTATAATATTTTGAAATGCTGTTAATACTACACAGAGATTAACATGCTTGTAATTAATAATAAGTTTAAAATATTATGACACCTCTAGAGAAATCAAAGGATCCAATGTCAATCACTCTGACTACCAGGGATGGGATAGATCCCACAGCGACAGGTTCTGATGCTCTTAATTACATTCAGTAGCGAAGCCTACTGTCTGAGCCCAGTGGGTAAAATTCAGCCCCAGCCCAATCCAGGGAGGGAGCACATAGTTTCCAACTACTCATGTACATGGGATCTGTCAGGGTTTGCAAGAGCAAAGGTATGGGAGCCAGTCTCATGAGAAAATAGCTGAGTGCTCACACCCCAGGTCATGGCCTCTCCATCCTTCCCTTTGCCAAGGGCTCACCACAGGCTCCTCTGGCACCACGGTCATTGTTTTGCAAAGAAGCTGTGCCAGTTCACTGGGAGCTGCTGAGATCCCTCCCCTGCCCCAAGCTCTTCTCCCTGGTCCCATAACCACACAGAGCAGACACCGTTTGTCCACATGGTCTATTTATAAAACCCTACTTCCAAAAACATGTTTTGGCCAACATGGGACAGCTTCACAAAACCAATTACAGCATCCAACTTGCATGGCAGGAAGGTGCAGCACCCAAAAGAAATGGTCCAGGGCCAGTAACAACTTGATCCTGAGCAGCAATATGCAGAGCAGCACGTCTGGCCATGCTGTCCAAGCAGGGGGAAAACAAGCTTTTCCCTCATAATCATTGCATCAATGTTCAAAATATATAAAGCACTTTAACCCTGCAAGGATCTCGAGTATGCCCAGTGGACAGTCCCTTTAAAATCTGTCAGTCTATAATGCAGAATGAAATCCCGCACCCACTGAAGTGAATGGAAAAAACTCTCCTGCCCTCTGGGGTGCCAGGAGTTCCTTCCTAAGGCAGGAAAGTTAAGAACATGTGCAAGATATTGGCAGGACAAGGAACCTATTTTTGGATGCTATCTGTGTTAGGTATTTCTACCAATCCCGTTAACGCTGTACCAGAACACGTGGAAATCATTCATGTATTTACTGATCATGAACTGAAAATGGAGGATTGCCTGAATTCCCCAGATGAGGAATGGGACAAAGGTGGGTCTGTCTGCCTGGAAATTGCTCCTGCATATAGGGTCTGGCTGGGACACGAGTACGTCATGCAGCTGGCAGCAGCAGGGCACTGGGATGCAGACTCCTCAGGGAAATCAGCAGGACAAGGGACACCAGCCCTGCCAGGACAAGTCTGGGGGCAGCTACATGAACCACTGAAGCAAAAATTCCCATGGTAAATGCCCAAGAGACTGTTTTGGTCTCCTCACCAGTGTGACCTCCTGGAAGATACCCAGCTTCCCATCCTTCCAGCACCTTCTCCTCAATACTCACCAATAACACATGGCAGCACAGCTCAGCTCCTGCACTACCAGCAAAAACCTCACCAGCTCCCCCTCACTCGAGTCACTCCTCTGCCTTTTCCATGTCCACACAGTTACCCTTCCCACATCCTCCAAGTCTGCAGTAACAGATGAGCTCCTGCCAATCATCTGACCAGGTTTCTGCAGCCACCACGCATGGGTGGGCACTTGCACATACTCATGGCAAAGCCATGTGCATCCCTGCAGCAAATTGCTGCTGAGACCCAGGTTATGCACTTCCCGCTCCGCTTATTCCTTATCACACATAATTTCATGACCAGGATGCAGAAGAATGTCCTGCCAGGAAAAGACTGGTTAGTTCACATGCTTCCAGGGCTTTACTCAGCAGCTTGTGACAGCATCCCAGGCAAAACATTCACTTCTGCTTCCTACAATGGATTAAAATGTTTCCTCTGCACTGGCCAATGTGGACTGGAGCTGCAGAGGTGAGCAGCCTGCACAGCCACAGACACGACCTGGCATATGAAGTACACCACAGCCATCCTCTCCACCTAGGCTGGACACAATGGAGACTTAGGGCTATGCGCACATGTGTCTTTTCTCTGCAATCTCATCTATATCTAGCACGAGGAAGGAGCGCAATCTCATGACAGTGTGAGAAAAAGTCTATTTATTCTGTCTGGAAGGGCGTTGCATGCAGCAAAAGCCTCTCAGCCCATCTGAGTGCTCAAAGGAGATATCGTTTGGAGTGTTGACATGATGAGCCCCAGTGGATCCCCCCACGATGGGTGGTTACCCGCAGGCAGCAGAAGGAGGCATGCCTTCACATCCACAGCTTCAGCAGTAAGTCCAGCATCCTAATACTGCTCATGAAAAGTGGATGCTGAATTTTGTCGGGCTTGGGGTGTGGGCATACACTCCCTCCTGCTGGCTCGGCCAAGCTCCGGGGCCCCTCGGGGCCAGTGGTGGCAGGGGCACTTCTGTCAGCACTCTGCAGAAACAAGTTAATTGACATATGCTAACACGCTGTTAAACATAACACGGTCATGTTTAAAAATATGCCAGCTAGTTGGATCAAATGCATTTTTAAACATGCCTGGGTTTTTTGGTGTTTTTGTTTTGTTTTGAGAAAGAAGTTTCAGTTAATGTGTGCTAGCAAAGACATTTTTGAACACAGTAGAATCATGAGGAGATATGAGAATTTCAGCAAGTGTCCTTGGCTGAGTATAGTCTTCAGGGAAAGTGGACTTAAAAAACAGGTTTTCCCTGATAATGTTAATTTGTTTACATTGTCCAGTTCACGGGATTTCAACATGAACACACAGCAAAATGTTTATGCTCAGTGTAATACCCATGTAATCCGTCCACAATGTGTGTAAATTCGGCCCTCAGGCACTACCGCAATAAACACCATCATCATGTAATACAATAATAACAACTACCCAAAAGCATTACAACTCTTCCTGTTGTATCTCTTTAATAACGTGTTAAAGCTGAGAGCAGAATTAAAACAAAGATGTAGTTTTGTGTCTTCAGAGAGAGTTGTAATATATATCCAGGGTGAGGACCTGTACAGAAGACAGTTTCAGGCTCTGCCCCACATTTCTTTCTATAAATTGCAACTGCTGGAAAACAAGTAAACCTTTTCTCCCTATGTATTCTGCTGCTGCTGGCTGGTCCTCCAGGTCTCTTCACCCTAAGGATATACCTACAATAGCTTTTAACCTCTAAACCCTTGATGATACCATCATTTCCAGTGAAGCCCTTCATGCCATCACAAGCCAGTGAGTGTGAGTTTGGTTGGTGGATGAAATAGCAAGTGCAAGAGAACATTAAAAGACAAAAGACCTTGCTTCCATGCAAATGTAACATGGGACAGCAAATGGAAAATGGAATAGCAAAATCTAGGTCAGTGAAAAGCCTACTGGTATGAAGGGACAATAAGCAGAATTGCCTCTAAATATAACAAATACTTACTCAGGATTTTACTGAAAGCATTGAGGGTTCTTTAAACAATATTGCCGGGTACTGATTTTGTAAAGCTGCATGGCCAAATATCATAGTGCAAAATGAAATTGAGACTCAACAATGAAACCATACATCAAATGCCTGTCAATGAACATACACGAATCTACACTGTGATTGTTCTCCGTCTGTGCCCAGGTCAGTGTAACTGCATAGTTGCATTAGGGGTATTAAATCAGGCTTTAGGGATGAAGTGTAAAACTGAGACCTGTCATTGTGCTGAAGTCACAGGGGCCACAGACAATCTGCACTGATAGTGTTAAGAGCTGACATTTCTGTTAGAATAAGAGAAGCTTTTTAAGGTTTACATTGTGTTTGTGTGCAGGGTTAAAGCACAGGAGAAATGAAGACAAAGATGGCTATGGAGAAGAAAGGAACCTGAGGGGCACCTCAGAGCAAACCTGTCTTTACTGAGCTGCCTGGACAGGGGCTCCCACGCTCTGAGATCAGGATGCCTGTCCCAGTGCTTGACCCCAGGCTGATGGGCATGTCATTACAAGCTTCAGCTGAGATGTACTGCAACCTGATGCCATGCCTTGTACACCCAGAAGGTGTGGAAGGCAAAGGAAGGCTGAAATTGAAACTTAGATTGGGTTGAACATGTTCTCTCCTTGGTAACTGCTACCAGGAAGAGAAAGGAGGAAAAGGAAAGGAAAAAGCCCAGGTTGAACATTTATTCCAGGCTCCTGACGTTTCTGTACTGTACATAAGAGGAGGTCAGATGGCTGCCCTAACCACCCCCCTGCCTCAGGAGAAATGCTCCTGGTGAGAGGATCTGGTGAAAATCTCCAAGGTCCTCTGACCAGATTCTTCCTCAGAGGAGATGATAAGATCAGATTTTTAAAAAAGGGCAAGCAAGAGAAAAGCCTTTTAGCTTATGTACTTCCTTGATCTGAAGCTCCAGAAATTCTTTCCACGGTTTTGCTAGAGCACCTTATGTGCAGGGTGGAAGGGGAAGCTATTGAGTGTTGAATTACAGAGGGGAAAAACATTTCAAATTCCTTTCTATTTATACTCACGACTTTTCCAATTCATTATACACAAATCCCCTAGCCTCAGCTGAACTGCTCATGGGTTACAGGGCCAGGAAAGAGGTGGAGCCTTCATAGCTTGCACTAAGCCTTTCAGAAACTTGGAGAAAGTTCCCCAAAAATGAAAGAAACAAAAATTATCATGTCAGGCATATCAGATACAACACCTACAGTCTCCCACAAGCACAGAGTTAATAAACAAGACAGTAGGAGGTTGCTTTCATAACAGGGAGCATAAGTTGCTTATTTGTGAGAAATTTTCTGGGACTATCTTCATTGTTAAGCTGAGGCTGACACTGAGTACAGAAAGACAGAAATTTGACAAAAGTATTGAGCATTTGAGGGTATTTGGGAAAAAAAAAGAATCTATTCTGGTAGTCCAGACACTAGGCTGGGACTTGTTAAGTTGTGAACTTGTTAAATTCCTACTCCACCAACGGCTTCCTGCATGACAAGAAACCAAAGCCTATTTCTGCTGGTACAAATTCTCCTTGACTTTGAGAGACACCATGGCCTTGGTGTTTTAGCTCCTCATCCATAAAGCTGTTTGATGACTGCTTCCTCTCCTGCCACACTGAGCTCCACTGAAGGCCCCTGCCATGCACCAGTACACCAGCAGGCAGAAAGGGGCTAAAGCCCTTAAAAGCTTTGGGGACAGGTCCAAGTGCAAGGTCTGACAGATGCATCCTTGCATCATATAAGCCTGCTTTTTCAATGGCTTAAAACCTTAGGTAACTATTTTTTAAAATTCCTTTTACCTCTGTTAAAACCAGTAAAGTGGATGGTCTTCAGATTTTAGTCTTCTTGTCATTATTTATGGTGTTCCCTTGTTTTGCTTATATTTTATTCATTGATTTTATCGAAACCTGTGAATTAAATTAAGAATGCTCATTTTTACTTCTGTTTTTTGGTCTATTTTCATTTCATGGGTTCCAGGGTTTAGCAAAGTGCTCTTTGTTTGCATTTCCAACAACTGAACAGGGCAATACAGACATTAAAGTAAGAAATATGCTAACTGGACTATAAGTGTAAAAGTTAGGAAGCCTCCCTAATCACATGAGATTTGGAAGTTCCTGTCACTACCTAATTATAAATCTCAGTCCTATATGTTTTAGCATAAGACTCGCCAACACAGCTCAAAAATCTGACATGCAAGAATGAAGCACTCCACAGGCTCCTCTGAAGGATATCAAGACACCTTACCTGAGCAAATTTAAGGTCTTAAATCACAACCATATAGTCTGATTTTATAAGCAGGAGCCGGGAAACTTCACCAGTAGAAACAGGGATGTAGACTCCAGGGCTGTATCTGGGCTCCAAGGAGAGCTCATGAGAGACTCAAATGGATTGAATGGAAACACCCCCCAGGGTGATCCAGAAGGGTAGTTTCTGTTCTCGTATCTTTTGGGGGAATTGCTGGAGGGTGATGCACATGTGCTACAGCCCAAACTCTTCCCAGTCTATCCACTGCACCAAGAAGTCTGTGGACAAGAGGAGCACTGAAGGCCAGGAAGCTGGCTGCTCTCCCACCTTCTCCATACAGGAAGGATGGATCCAGGTTAACAGCTTCACTGTCATATACAAGTTGCTGATAGAGCCCGGCAGGGTTCAATGAAATGTGCAGCCACTGTACTCTGTTACATTTACCCACACCCAAGTGCTTTTTATATATGGACTGCTGAGTTACCCAAAAAGCACCTTAGCCAACACGCGCTTAGATTTCCAACCAGTAGCCCTTAAAATTAGAGTGGTGGCTGTTTTGCCCCCGTTAAACAAGTAAATATAACATTACTAGAGGTCTGGAGCCTTTTGTGCTGAGCTTCGACCTACAGCAGTATTTCCCTGCTAGAAAAAAGCAGGCTGGAGTTGGTGACATAACACCAAATATACAGATGGGACCACACTATAATTAGCAAGGGAATGTCATTCCTGCCATCTTTGCTTCATTTGTAACTGTGCCTGTAAGCTCTGGGGAATGGTGTGCATTTCACACAGTCTGCACAAGAACGAGGATTGCCAACTGTCCCAGTTCTGGTGGGATACCCTTGGTCCCCTGCCCCAAGGCTTGTGGAGATGCCAACAGCAGCATGGAGAGCCATGCCCCCACCAGGACCCCTGGTCCTGGGACAGAGGGGAGAGATTTCTCTGCATGGCAGCAACAGCACAGCTCCCTCTAAAATACCATGTGCTCCCATCCAGAGGAGCCTAGCCCATGTCTTCGTGACAAGCTCCTTCACATGCACCCAAAACCAGGTTATCATCAAGCCAAATGCACAGCCTGGACCTAACACCAGAGGCTGATAACACTGTTCCTCTCCACACTCAGCTTGCTCCCAGGAGGGAGAAGATTTATCCAGTGCAAATATGGGGATTTTCACCAGAGCTGTGCTTTTCAGTATGTAACCGCTAATTTTAAATCTCTTTTCAGTATGTAACCGCTAATTTTAAATCTCTCTATTGGTTCCAGTAAAACACCAAATCAATGTTTAAGGTTTTACTGCTTACTTTAAATGTGCTCAATAATACAAGTCTAGATGCCTTTTAAACACTGTCATCCTCAGCAGGCACTTCAATGAAAAACTTACTCTCATCCCTGCCATATCTATGGAGTCAAGTGAATTTGTTTGGCTTTTCACCAGGCAGAACAAACTGGTGAAACCAGCCAAGAGAAAAAACAAACCCATAATGTAATATGTTCCTTGTCTTATGTGCAAAGTTCAAATCAGCTTACTTGAGTAGGCTAATTCATCCTATGGAGTCCAAAGGGACCTTGCCTCTAAAGATCTCAAAGCACGTTAGGAATATTAAATTGCACAGATTTTTAACCCTTGGGATTTTCAACAGAACAGACTCCGGGATCATCTCATCATTTCCTCCTTCATGACAAATAAATAATTTCCCTGAGTATTTCTTGCATGAACCCTAAATTTTGAAATAAAGTAGAACATATTTTTCTGGTAAGGACTTCAGCATGATGAAAAACTTCAAATGATGGTGAATGTACTACAGCCCTAAGTAAGATGCCCCAATTTTTCATTTTCCTTGCCACAGGAAAAAAAAAAAAAAAAAATCCATGTCCACAATGGAGCAGTGCTGTCCTATTAACTGTATCGGTGGGTAAACTGAGGCCTGGAGAAGTCAGGATTTCCCTGAGGTTATACAATGATGAAGTGCATTTTCCCACTGTTATTTTCAGCTCCTTTAAACTCAGGCTGCTGCTGAAAGGGCCTTCTGTTGTGCGCTGCCTGTCCCTGGCTGCACCTTCCCACCGCCCCCAGCCCGTGTCCCTGATCCCCCCTGCACAGCCCAGGTGAGAGAAGGCACCCCCACCGCTCCCAGCACCCACCTGCACCCACCACAGCCAAAAGCACCCTCAGGGCTGTACTGCAGGGCACCGTCAAGCTCCGAGCCCCAAAGTCCTGCCTGGGTTGTGACAGAGGACTAAGGCAGCTCCTCCTGATAGCTAGAGCCAGCATTCAGGAGCCTGGATACCTGGGGTCTCTGCTCACAGCTCCCCACTGAGCTTTTGGAGATCTGTAGGGAACTCACTTATTTCCCTGGGATTTCCCCATAAATTTGACAGAGTACCTTGAGATTCTCCAAGAAAAGGCACTGTTCAAGTACAAAGCTTAATTATGATTGTTAGAATATAGTCATGCCACTAATTCCTACTAAGAACTGCAAATCGCTCCCATTCCACTCCTCCAGCCCTCATGCTTGTCAGTGCTGGTGGACAATTAATTCCCAAAAAAAAAAGAATACATTAAACACATGTGAAATCTTTTCTATTCACAGGACATCTATGGGCAGATTGCAGTTCTCCTCTAACATATTTGTGATTTGAATGCATCAAATTATGTATTTCCATATATTTTTTAACAGTTTGACAGAACTGATTCAAAATCCAAGTTGTGACTAGCCAAATAAATCTTGCAACATCCTTCGTATGCCTGTGATGAACCAAATTATTCTACCGCGTACAAATTTAAAATTCATTTTCTATAAAGCTTGCATAGTTGTCTTTAGAAATCATATTGAATGAGATGAGGCTTTTTTCCAGTTAAATTTAGTCATTGTGAAATCCACAGGAAGCAATCGCAGGAGGAATTTAGAAGGCTAAGGTGAGTTCATTGAAAACCTCAAATGAATTAAAACACATTGAAAATACTTTGCATTTTTGCCCTGCAATGAACACCAGGGCTGCCACAAGAAATGCATTAGCCTCTCTCATCCAAGCTGAGAAGCAACAACTAACTGCAACTTTCCGTAAGTACAGGAGTTAATGAAACCCATGCTGTAAGTGTTAAAGGATAAATTCAGCTTTACAGCCACTGTTTAGGGAACATTTGAAGGGCAGTTCAATACCCCACCTACAAAAATCATACCCTCTGCTGTCAGCTCTGCAACCAGAGCAAGGAGCTCAGATTTATTTGAGTAATATTAGGCCTGAAAAAAATTACCAGTTGTGAGAAATTAAAGACATCCAAATTTTTAGCCATTCTCTGCTGATAAAGGCTCAATTATTACCATTTCCAAAGGGGAAACACAGCCAATTATAAGCTACTTCTGGCACATGCCAGGCCTCAAGTAGTAGATAAGCCAACACAGCAGAGCTTGCAGCTGGAAGCCCAGAAACCTGAAAATGAGCTGACTCATGGAAATATGCTCATATAAAATATTGGATGGTTATTTTTCTCTGCCTTCTTTCTGTGTGTCTTAGGAATGATATATGAATTGCCTTATTTACTTTGTCCCATAAAACTTACATTTTTTTATTAATGCGCTGCCAGCTCCAAGAGCAGTTTGTGTAGGAGTGGAGGGAGGGGAGCAGGGAGGAGAGCTGCTCTTTTGGGGGCACAGCAGGGGAAAGGTCCCCTGCAACATTGCAGGTCCAAAAGCACAGCAATAAACTTTCAGCTGAGCTTTGTCCTGCTCCCAGAACTCAAACCAGCTCCTCATTCTGCCCCAGTTTCACAAAATGAGGAGGCTGCCTGCACTAACATTACACTGGGGAAAATTAGTGCAAAACAAGGTTCACAGAACTTATGCTCCTACCAGAAAACAAGTTGAGAGCAGGAGAATTGATTTGCTCTACTTATGCCCCATGCTGCTCCTCCCAAAACCCAGCTCCAGCAGCAAGCCTACTGCCCAGCTCGTTTGATCCTGCTCTTCCCCATCAGGCAGGCGAGGAGACTGGCTGTGGGCTGGAATCAGAATAGATAAACGACTGGTTACCTGGTCCCTGGCACAGACACCAACGCGGAGCTTTTTCCTGCACTCATTTTGTAATGTTTGAGATATCCTTCCTCTTTTAAATCCACTTGCAAGGCAGTCTCGTGTTGTTACGAGAGGAGTGGGTCCAGATGGGTGGGTGGTGGGATGCTGTAAGCCTCATTTCCTTAGGAAACGAGGTTAAAAAACCCTGCCCTCCCCCCTGTTATACAGCACTATTGAATTAAGCATGGTGAATGCTCATTAGGAATATAATTAAAAGCAACAGCCTCATCTAACAATCTATTTTTATCTGATCCTCACCTAGACAAGCAGCAGAAGGAATTAGAATCTGAAGGGATGAGCCACAGTCAGGGTCAATCAGAAGAGTTTCACTCTCCACTAGCTCAAACCATGTTAAAAAAGATTTCAGTAAGACAGCTTTCCTTAAAAACTACTGTCCAAAGAAGACATGCTTTGGATGCTGTTTTCCTGGGAAACCCATGTCTAACAACTACAAGGGCACAGATTTAGAGTATATTTCCATTTTATGAGGGAAGAAGGAATGAGCTTTGCAGCACTTCTTGCACCAGCTGCTGGTCTCTGTGATGGCAGGATAGGTAATTAAAAAGGACATCATGTAACAGATAAATGCAGGATAGTAAGTAGTCATTACTTGATATATAGTATATAATCTATTATTAGAGGCTAATAATTCTCTAACCTATTCATGTTAGTCTTTTGTCCATGTAGCTAGCCATTTGGCACGCTCTAAATTTCTCAACATAAAATTTACTCGATGTTACAACTCATATCTAATCCTGAATTTCTGTGCATTTCACTGCAGTATATCATGTAGCTAGGTAAAAGCGCAGCACTAAATCCTTTGCAAAAGGAAGAACGAGCCAGCAAAACTCCATGTTTCCACTTGCCTGCCAGAAAAAAATGGTATATTGAATATTTTTCTTAGTTGCAATTTAAACATTTATTTCCACCTTCAGAATGCTGATATTCTAGAGATGCTTAGTTGTACTTTACACAGCACTCAATAACACACTTTTTGCCAGATATTTTTACTCCTATTGAAATAACCTGTATTTTGAATACTTTTCTACATATATTTAAATGCATTTTAAAAAAAATGCATTCTAAAGGGAACCAAAGGAAATGCTATTGTGTTTAATCACGGGGAGCAAAATCCTCAAGTCATGTAAAAAATTGTTTCACAATCTGCTCTGCAGTGTCCCAATTTGGAAAGTATATCATAGCAAACAGAGCTGAATTTGTAAACGATCCTTTACACGTTTAAAACATTCATGTAACTTAGACTGTCAATCTCCATCAGCTGTCCTAGATCACTCCAAGATATAGAAGTAGAATTTATTTATTAGGAATTCCATATGTTTTCTTCTAATTACTGACACTTATCTTTATTTTTATTTTACTTTACATTACATTACTTTCTTTTATCTTACTTTATTTTACATTATTTTATTTATTTCCAAAGCAGGGTCTAAAAACTTAAGTTCTGCTATAAAAGAAGCCAAGCCCCTCAAAGTACCCAATTACAGTGTCTCCAGAAGATTTAGAAGTCAGAACAGCACTGATAAAAAATCCACGTAGGATGAAGCAATAATACGGTGTTTGCCTGCAGGATCTCTGCTGATGAGCAGCTATACAAGGACTCCACTGATAAGGGTTTACAGCTAGAAACTGTAGTAGCTGCACCAAAAATGAAACCAGATCTCTCCTTCTGCCTTCTGCAAATTGTTTTCCAATGCAGCACTCTTCTGGGAGACAGAAAACATTTGCTGCAGGTTATCAAGCCCTTACACTTCCAGTTAACCTGGCCATGCTGCCAGCCAAGAAGCTGCTCTGAAATACGGGAGGGAGGACAAAGTCTGCAAACCGCCGGGAGAAGTGAGAGCAGATGCTGGGAGAGGAGCGAAAGGGCCCTCTCAGCGACTTCCCATGCAAATTGATCCAAATAGCTGAAGATTATGGCAGGAGCCAACTGCAGATTAAAAGGAGAGTTGTGTAGTGGAGCTAGGAACTGAAACAGCCAGGAAAAATCCTCTCCCAGGGATTACAAAGCATTCGAGATTCAAACTGTGTGGGGGGTTTTTTACGTTGTTTGTCTTGTTTACATATCCTTCAAATAAAAGCAGGATTTTGTCCACCAAAGGCTACTAAAACCTACATGCATTTTTGCAGTACTGTGCTGTTCATTTTAATCCGTCAGCAGCATTGCATGTGTGCTCATTTGAATCCCATTCCCCACAGTTTTGCCCAGAATTGGCACTAGTAGCCCTCTCCATAAGAGGGGTTCTGTGCACTGTGCTATAGCTGTTGTACTACACTCCAGAGATCACTGCAGATCGGCTCTGGAACATTTGCTTTCAGGCTGCCTAAAAGAATACAAGTATTTTGTCTCCTTTCATCATATTAGAGAGGAAATAAACACCGTTTGTTAGGACTTGGAGAAGAAATACAAAGGTTCCCATAACGAAAGGCTCTTGGAAAGAGGCAGGGAAAGGCTGAGCACATGAAAATGAAGAGCCTGATAAGAGCATGCCATACTGATGCAATTAGAAAAGGACGATATCTAAAAACGAAAAGCTTGCGCTAATATTACAGTGATATGGAAGGAGGAAAAAGTTCTGTCAAGTTTCTTAAAAACACTTGACCCGCTTCTATATAAACCCAAAACCCTTTGTTTTTTTCTCTGAGCTCAGCAGCCACCAACTCACATCATTCCTCCTCTCCAAGGACTTTTGGTAACTTTCTTCCCATTGTATTTAGGAGATGGGAAATATTTTAAGCTCTCTTAAACCAAATAATTATTAAAAAAAAAAAAAAAATTACTTCACTTTCTAACAGATGCACAAGAGCACCTTGGGATGAATGCATTATGGTGTCCAAGATATCGCCACCTGCCTCCCAATTACATTTGCTGCATTGTCCCTTGTGGTGTGCACCTGTGACATGTTGGCACAGAGTGGGGATGACTGGAGTGTGCAGGCGTGGACCGAGCCACACAGTATTTTGCTTTGCAAAAGTCTCCCAGCAATTATTACCGTGCTTTCTTAAAGCGTAAGGGACATTCTGCAGCAGATTAATTTTTCCTCCTTTCAATACAATGAATTAACACGGGGAACTTGCAGTCCTGAAAAGTGGCAAAGTCAGGAAACTATAATTTCAAAAACTCTTCACCTCAGGATACCAAATGTCCAGCTGGCTAGGGACCGATCTAACAAGGGAAAAGGTCATTTGTGGACTCCCTGCTACCTCTACTCACATATAGACCCAGGCAGCCAATTAACTAACTCTAGCAATAATTCCCAGCAAATTTCAATATGCTTTTTATACCTGAAATAATAGAGGAATCCACATTCTTGTCTGCAGCAAGAATGATGTAGAAAGGAAGGCTTCCAAGGCTTTAGGTTCATTATATTCATTCCAGTATATCGGACTGTTTCATTTGGTTCTTTTTTTTTCTTCTCTCCCCTAGTAGTGTTACAGCTTTTTAAGTGGCTGAACAGCATCTGCACGAAGACGACCACATGATGTGAAGCAGAAGCAAGGAGACAGGTATTATGCATATTGTAAGGGTACACTGAGCAATGCACCCATGGTGACGTATGTACTGACAGGCTTAATTTGACAATGGCAAGTGAAAACTTATTTTGTCATTAACCTATCATAATTATACTATATCCAGAGCCAACACATGCTGTAGCTGAGAGCCCTATGTATGCTGTCCTTGCAGCAAGAGGTTGATAGAGAATTTTAACATCCATCTACTTTTGATGGGATTGGTACAGTTCAGCCTGGGACACTGCTGTTTCATAAGTGCCCCACAACTACCTGCAGGTAATCAAGGTGACAAAAGGTAGTGAAAAAAGGTCTAGAGGTGTTTGCAGCCTATTAGCGGAGGTTCCACTACCCAAAGCCTAAAAAGGCAAGAAGACTTCAGAGGACTCTGAACCCTTTTGTAATGCAGCCTGTTTCAATGTTGCTTCTGATTCATATGTTTTCAGCAAAGAGGGTATTTTCTTGTAAAAGAAGGACAGAAGCTAGGTAGAAGTAAAATGTCTCTAGAAGACAGGCAAATCATGATGATCCTTTGTACATAATAGATATTCAGAAAAATCAGTCTTTTGTCCTTGTCCCTCCGTTTATTTGTATTATTAAATACGTTTATGAATGGAGAAGACAGAAAGATACCAGGACAGAAGAGATGCAGCCCTGTTAAGGATATGGTATTGAAATATTTATTGCTGCTGAAATAGAAAAAAAATGGAATATATATATATACAAAAATCTTAATGTTTATGGGATTTAAGTACAGCAGCTTTAGGTTACATTAAGATGTCAATTTATAAGCAGAATCAAAATTGTGTAATAAGTTAAGCAAAAAAATTGGTTTTGTTCTTAGTTCATGAACTCCCCTGCCAATGAAAATATGCTATTAGTGACCTCAGTATGACTATGAAAATATCTCTTACAATTGAACGTGCTGGGTGTTGGGTGTTTTTCCTTCATTGTTGTGTGTTGTTGAGCTAAAAATGACAAAGCCCTGGATTTCATCATTCTTGCAATCTATTCTTTTCCCCAACTTCCTGTTTTCATGAAATTTTAATCAGGCATTTAAAATAAATAGCTATGCAGAGTCTCTATGCCTCTTTGAATGCTTGGGAGGGATGTTTTGGGTAAAGTGATAGTCCAGAGACCTTGAGAGCATTTAATCCCATTCTAACTTGGCAATACAACAGAAAACTCAACCACTGCTCTCTCCACTTCTAGCAGCACTGGAGAGATTTTGGAGAAGAGATGGAAGCAAATGATTTGAATACTGACAGCAATCACACCAGTTTAGAAAGGTCAGCTGTAAAAGAGAAAAAAAAAAGATAATGTCTTAAAAAAAAACAACCAAACCAAACAAAAACAACCTAAAGGAGATAAAGGTGATGCTGCCTTCACGGCTTTTAAAAGTGTGGGTGTAATGCATAACCCCTCACTGAGCATCCTGCACTGTTGGGCAGGCTGAGCCCTGCCTGACTGCTCGCTCTCACTCAGCTTCCCACTAGGCTAGTTGTATGGCACTGCCTACAAGAGACAATCTAGGGTAGAATACACCAATGTGGCAAAAGCCAAGAAACAGCTCAGAATGTAAAACTGGAGAAGTGGGGAGGAGAGGTTCAAATCCTGAGCCAGTGGGAATAACAATGCCCCCTAAGAGTTTGTAGATGAGAGAATAAAACTCCAGATTTTAACGAATCAGAGAATCTGCTTGAGTTTCAGGGTCAATGGTTCAGGTATTAATGAAGGTTACATGATTTGATTTGAACATCAATGACCCCAGGTCACAGCTAAGCCTGATCCCTGAGCCTTACTTTAATTTAAACTTCTGTGGGATTTTTATTATCATGTATATTAAGAGGTAAGTGCTCCATGGCACAGACAATAAAACAATAATGCACAAGTAAGCCAACAAATTATTACCAAGTTAAACCTCTTGTTGGGGACTAGTCATCTTCTGGTCATGGTTTCCTGGATAACTGTGTTTAAATTGGATGTGTTTAAAGAGGATGCAACTCCAGTAGCCTGTGTATTTTGGAAATGTTTCACTTCCACCAGCACGGAGGTCAAGGTTTTTTTTCATGAACTAGGAGGAAGGTAGAAAAGTTTACTCTGTAGTTGTGTACACTGCTCATTTCTAACAAGGAATAAAGAGCTCATAATCAGCTGCCACCTCCCCCAACTCAAAAAAAAAAAAAAAAAAAAAAGAGAGCTCCTAAATCACAAAGTGAACTTACAACAGAAGCTTATAAAAGTGAGGGAGGTGTAGCCACTTTAGATATGTGAATGAAAGTAAGAGGATTATGGAGTCCTCTTGAGGGGAGACATACTTGGCACAGCTCACAAGATGGCACAAATAGTATCTTATATATCTTCTGTTGATAACAATACAAAAGAATAATGAAGGATTCCCTCCCAGTTCTGAGGGTCCCTTTCCCCTGAATTCTGTTTGACTCCTGTTTCACCCCAGCTACTCTACTCACAGCTGCAGCAGCAGTTCTTTCTCCTCTTGCCGTGCAAAACTTTTGAACCCTACTCATAGGTGCAGGAAGCATCATTTACACAGTGGGATACATATTGCTTCTGCACACCACTGTGAACCATCAGCAGAAATCTCCATGATGACCAGCTCGCCAGCCTCTCCTTGGCATAGCCCCTGACTTTCATATATCAAATGAGCAAAAATATTCCAAGCAAAGCAAAACAGAGTGAATCTTGGCTCCTTGTCCTTTAACATACATATTCAATGTGCAGGAAGCTAGGAAGAGCTATTCATGGGGTTGGCTTGTTTTTGTTGGTTTAGTTTTGGGGGGAGGGGGTGTGTGTTTTCAATGCACACTGCATCCTCCACAAATTTTAATACGTGCTCTAAACCACATCAATTCTTTTTTTTCCTTTTTTTTTTTTTTAGTGTATAATTTCTGTAAGGACATTTTACTTTAAAGGGAAGAAAGGGCTGCACCATAAGGGCTATGCAGTGCGAAGCTTTTTCTAGTCACTTCCAACAATATATTTTGGAACTGTTCCCAGTAAACAGGCCAGATTAGCTGCCTTTGGTTCACATTTTACATTGTTCACAAGATAGGGAAGCTCTGAAAAGCAGACTCTGTCCGTACTGTTTGCTTGCAGTAAAGCTAATTCTATTCAGTCCTATAGCAGTATGATAGCACTTGTGTAGGATTTCCCTTCGCTTGCATATTTATAGGGTCTTGTAGAGCTCCGCTGTAGCTCAGTGCCAGCATGAAGAAATCAAGCTGTCAGTAGTTTCTATTTTTGTCCCTACCTATAGTTTCAGTAATGACAAGTGAGTGAGGCAACATATGCATTTCCCATCCACAGGAAAAAAATTACTGTCTTCCTTCAGTGTCTTACATCTGTGCTACAACCTATTTTCCTAGGTCTTCAGATTATGTTAGCTGATACTTAGCATGTATAAGTGCTGGTCAGGTGCAGTTCCTTCCAGACACTGCATTAGTTGAACCACAAGAGGAAAGTTCCAATGATTCTAAATTCCTGGTGCATTTACTTTCTATCCTTAAAAAAGGCCTGGAGGGGGGGGATACCCCTTCCTAGTAAATAGCTGTTACTGTATAGCATTCTGGCTTCTATCACTCTTTGATCAGAACACACGGTTAAGCAATGAGGATTCTCCTCCTAAGATGAAGAGAGCTGCTGATTATATTTAATGTCCTTTTCTTGACCCCAGATGGTTAACTCATTGCCGCAGCTTCTAGGGGAGCTGTTTCAATGGGAGCAGATAATACCAAAGCCAAGCTGTGGTCAGCAATGCCTCACCACGCCATTTTATCAAAGCAAATGGAAGGGATCTGGGGACCAGGCTCCAATGCTAACAGAAAGACAATGTCTTTCAAAACCTGCTTAATTATTAAGGCCATGCCTGTGCCATTCGCAATCTTCCCTCTGCATCTAGTAAATAGTAACTCTGCATTTACTAACGTTTCAACCACACCAAGGCATGGTCACCCCATGAATGTCACTGAATCCAGGCCAAAATTTGGAAAATGCTGCTCATGAGCCCTGGCAGCTGGAAGCCTCTGACTGACTGCAGGCAGTGCCAGGGATGGCAGGTACCCACCCTTGCTCGCAACTACTTTGGCTTGACAGCATCAATGCATTTACAGCCTCCAACATGACTGCATCAGATCTTCAATGACAGCTAATAAAATGGAACTACACCCCACTGCTTTGAAAAGCTGCAGCTCAAAACTCCTTCAGAGATTATACTTATTTAAATAAGAGAAAGACACTAGGCTTTAACAAAAGCTCATAAGGAAAATATCTTGACAAGTATGATAACAAGGAACACACTTTTTTTTTCATATTCTTTCCCCCCCTTCCCCGCAGCCTAGAAAAGCAGATATCCCTCACTTGTTTCTATCTAGGCAAGACGGTGTTTCAAGGGGGATGCACACACCTCAAAGTTCAACCTTTAACCACTCTGCTCCTCTGCCTAAACTGACATTTCTTTACACCAAAAGGAACAGGCAGAATTAAGATAGGAGGGAAGGGAGACAAGAGGACAAAGCAAGAACTGTTGGACTAAGTTGTAAATAAAAAGCAGGAAAAAATATGTTAAAGAATACGTGGCAACACTATAAATCCCTCTCTCCTGTGTGAACAAGCTACTGTATTAGAGAGCTGAAGGTGCTGTGAGACTTGCCGTTACTTTATAGCCCATGACAATCACTCTCTTACAATGCCACTGTATAACAAGCAAATGTCCCGACTCCCATGAAGCCTCTCATAAAAAGATGCACTACAGCTTCTTACAGTCCTCAGAAGGAGAGAAGTAAAAAGAAAACATTTCCCCACCCTTCATAAACCTGTTACTTAATTTGCTAATTTTGTTTGAAAGGTGTGCTGGGGCAGACAGTGTTGGAAGGTCGGGAGAAGGAGAGGGAGAGAGCCTTCCTGCTTGTTAATACACAGGCAAAATGATATTCACATATACAGCTCTGAAAGCTACCGCACGGGGAGAGAAGTAACACAAAGGAGCCATTTATTGCCTGAAAACAGTCTCTGAACAAACCCATTGTGTTAAAGTCATACAAATTCACAACACCTTCCTGCCTCTTTTTCCATCTGGATCTGGGCTAGTTTGGATAAAGGACCCTGCCACCCAGCACAAGCCCCACACACCCCTGGACCCCAGCAGAGCCATGACTGTTCAGCATCCCTGAAAGGTCCCCTCTTAGGGCCAAAGGCCATGCTGATAACAGAGAGGTGAGAGAGAGGGAGGAAGAGAAAGAATAATTTGGCCAGGAGACTCTTAAAAATCCATTGACTCACTTTTGGCCAGGCTGTGGGTTTATTTAGAGAGGCAATTTAGATCCAAGAACCAGAAGGAGGTATCTTTTGATGTAACATTTTGTTCTTTTTCTGAATAAGTAATTCCAGGCAATGCAGTTGGCCTGAAATAGTTATCAGTTACAAAACCAGGACTGCTCCTATCTCCCCTCCTCGTGCAATGCAAAGAAGATCCTCCCACTGAGCTCCAAAGTAGGGGAAAAGCTATTAATTAAAAATAATTCTCCACATTAAGGCTTGCTGCCTAAAGCTCAGTTAATATTAAGGAAATTCCAGCCGTTCACTCCCTGCTGCTGGAGGCTTTTCTTTCTCTATTTTGTTTTGCTAAGCTGTTTGAGAAGAAGGGAATATGGATATCATCTTGATGTCTCCAGCCCCAACCCTCTCCTCCTCAAAATTCAGGCTCTGCTCTTCCTCTCTTTGGGGAGGAGAAAAGCATCAGTCTGGACCACCTCAGAAGGGAATGCAGGTTTATTCACCTTCCACCTCTTCTCAACTTGAGCTGAGGACAATGAAAGTCCCCTGACCTTTGTTCTACCCAAGTGATTAGCATCAGTCAGAAGCAGTGAGTTTTCCTGGCTCACATCACTGCTGCCCCCGACCCCCTTCTAGCCCCATGCTCCTGCTGAGCATAATAGCTCCACTTCTTGAAATACCTGCCCTAAATTTTCAAGCCTCATGAACACTCTCTTCAGCCATGTTCCGGTACTGCCTCTTCCCGAGGAACTGCTCACATCATGCAAACCTGTATCTGTTCCTCTGGCTGCTGCTGGAGCCCCATGGACCCTCTGCCCTGAGCCCTGGGACACAGGGCCTGAATGGTGACAGCTAATGTGGGAAAAGTATCTTTGATTATGCTTATTTATGGCAATGTATTTCATCCAAGTGATGTTAAACATCATGGAAAACTTCTAAAAAAAAAAAACAAACAAACCACTTAAACATACTACGTTTTATCAGGTTATTGGGTATTGCCATGCTGCTTGAGAAATGCATAAAAAGTACAAAGCCAGAAACCTGAAGAAAACAAGAAACTAATCAAATTTCAAAAACTTATTTTCTGTGCCGAGGAAGGGTTGAATTTACATGTTTCCCTATGCCTAAATACTAAAAAACTGCAGCAAATAAGTTGATATCAACAGTGATGATATTACAGCAAAATTCCTGCCATTACAGTATCTCAAAGTACACTCGGGACTCTTTTTTTTTTTTTTAACAGTTGCATACGGTTAAAAAATCCACTCCCTTTTTTTTTTTTTTTTTTTAATGCATGTGGCATGCAGGAGTCTTTCAGAGAATGGACTCCAAAAGCCTGTTTCACTGAATTCTAACTTTTACCATTTCAAACCCCATCATGCTGAAACTTGATGTACAACCTGTCAGAATAAAATCCTCATCCCTTCATTGCACGTATTTTAAAGCCATTACTTTCATTTTTCAAACTGCAACAACAGAAAAACCCAAACATGCAACATCAGAAAAACAAACAAGCAAAAGACCACAACAGAAACACATTCAGAATTCTTTGATTCCTAAATTCCCTTTAGCCTCAATAAGGCTTTGTTAAAACAATTTCTGTGTTTTCAGGCAGCAAGTTTTTAGCACATATTTTTAAGTGTGCTTTTGTAAATGTTCTTTTCTACCTATATAAAGGTTAGGAGAAGGTAGTGACAAAGAGAGTGATGGGGAAAAGTATTTCATACACCACAGTAGATTTACATATAGCTGTAAAATGAGTTATGTCAAAAGGATTCCATTAGAACAGACAAATAAGCTGTTCATAGTTCAGCAATAGTCTTACTAAGACATGAACTTAGATCCTGATTCATTAAAGTGTTAAGCTCCATATTTAAACACATATAGCTGAGTCTTATTGAAATCATAGGGGCTGGAGACCAGCTTAGGCTTTTATTTACAAGGGGATTTTGGTCCACAAAGGCAGCAGAGCCAGCACTGGAAAGAGCAAATCACCCAAAGAGCAAATCAGCCATCATATCATGCTTTCTTTCAAAACCATCACTGCATCACAGTGCTAACACACATCCAGCAAGCACAGATGAACTTATTCTCATGTGAATTTCTGTAGGACTCTGAGCAGCGATTACCTGGAGTTGACTATGAATCTCTATTTACTGATGATGCAAGATTCATACTGAACGGGCATCTCAGAGCTAAGCTAAGAAGGAAAGTGGTGCTTTAAACCATGTCCTAGCCAAAATATGGCAACTTCTGCTGATTTTCAGGAGTGGTGATGATGTAGATCATGATGCTGACTGCTTATGCTATCACTGCCATGGCCCCTTTTGCAGATAAAATTACTCTCTACATTATTATTACTACATAAACCCATTATAAATACTGCTTAGAGTCATCAATAATACTTCAACATTTCTTTCAGTCAGTCATGTAAAACATACACTTGATTTTCAAAGTTCTTATCCTTCCCTTAGAACTGTTTACCCAGCCTGAGTTCACACACATTCACAGTGAGTGTCTCAGTGAGTAATCCAGGTTGTTTCGTGGGCCATGAAGATTCATCAGCAAAATGTTAATGGGAGCTCTTTAAAACCAAAAACCACAGGATGTTTTACTTGAGCTGCACAAGCAACATTTTTCCCAAATCCTAGCTGAAGGATGCGGTGCTGTCTGTGAGCAGAGCAGCTAGTCATGCAGCTTCTTACTCGCTTGTCTTTCATGGGAAGCTCATTCCAAATGCCTACAAGAGAAATTACTGAGCACAATATCACTGCTGATGTCCCTTTATTTATATTGCAATAAATACAAATCAAACACCACTTTTGATGTAAGAGCTATCAAAAGAGAATTTCACTTCCATGTGAGGCTGCATTCCATTTCCCACAGTGATATTAATTTCTAATTTTTCCTCCTGTCTCTGCAATTACTTTTTAAGCTCTTCATTTCATATAATCAATCCCACTTGTAAGACTGCAAGTCACCTAGATGCCATCTATTGAAAAACAGAGTGATGGAAAGTCTGAATAATACACTGAGTCAGGGTTATAGATGCTACATTTTGACATACTCAGAGGCGTAAAGCCGGGGGAAATGGATTAATAATTACTTTACCTGAAACTAAATCAGGTATTCTTTATAGGCCTGACCACAGTCTGAAGCTGGTTCTATAAATACATTGGGTTAGTCGGGACTAATTCAGACTAGGTATGCAAATATTCAACACTCCAATGGCAAGATGCTTTCTCTGCTAGTTCTTGCTTTAGGATGTCAGTCTGAAGCCTTGATTGGTTTTCTCACACTTCTTTGGACGAAAGGACATAAACAGCTATGAGAACTGGTTCTTTAATATCCTACTTTTCAATTCAATTAAATTCAAACATACTCTTATTGCAAAAAAAAAAAACCAAACATAAACTGAGAAAAAAAAATAGTCAGAATGGAGAGAACAATAATGTAATAGCAAATGCAAAGCAATTTTCATTACTGGATCCTGGAGGATGTATGCACGGAGCAACTTTTCCCACCATAGAGCAAAAAAGGGATGAAGGGGAGTAGCACACAGTTCCAGCAGAAGTTAGGGACAGCTTATGAAGGACTGTTTTTTAACATAAATACTACATTCTTGCAAGCGCTTTAAAACCCACTGCTAATAATTTATATTTGGCATGATGGAGAGTATACACATATTATTGCTGAGGACAAAGAAGTCCTATATCTTTGGATTCTTTGACCTCAACAAGTTTAGTCTGAAAACATTTGTTACATGATAAAAAGCTTTGTGAGAATGCTAATAACATTCTTAAAGGGTTAATGATGCCTAACTGATTGGCACTAAAAAGATAGATTTCATTTGGTATAGCAACAGAGAAACTCTGCCACCAGGAGTATCTGTTCATGCCCACATTATTATAGGACAATTTAGGTCATCTTATTTTAAATTTCATGGCTCTGTAACATAGATGTAAATCAAAGTCAGTGAAGTAAATGATGATTTTCCATAGTGAGATTTTTATAGTCTTGATCTTGAAAATATGCTTTGGGCCCATGCTGTCTATCAAAATCCTTTGAATTAGCCAAAGGACTTGTGTTGCTGCTAGTGTACAATTAGAATCAGAAAACAAAAGCAGAAAGCTTTCAGAACAAGGCATGCCACATTGTTTTTAAAATCTGGGCTACACTAACAATTACCATTTTAAAAAGAGATGGAATCAGGAGCTGTTCACGTCTAGTAACGTGAATATTGAGACAGAGAGATTTTAAACTGAAATCCTAGGTACACCTAGGAGACTTCAGCAAATACCATATGCTGTTAGTGTGGCTCAGAACACTGCAAACAGACATGTGTGTTTACTTTGTGTACCTATATAAAAACATATGTGTGCCCACCTGCACATATAATTTGCTATTGAAGGATTTCAAGTATTTAATTGCATGGCTGTAGCATGCAAATTCAGTCACATACAAGCAATCCTTACTTTAATGAATACACCATGTGTTTGACATAGTGGGTTTTTGGGTTTTTTTAGACCTGATTTATCTGTCACTTTAATTTCCAGATTTGATTTATTAGTTCATTCCTTTTAAAGATTTGATGTATTGGTCATTTTGTTTTAAGAATTTGATTAAAGAACATTGTATAAGTTCTTTCAGATCTGTTTCTAAATATTACACATATATATGGTTTGTATGTTTAAAATCTTAATTCCAACACTTTCTAATTAATATTTTATCTCTTTCTATCTTGGCCTAGTCTTTGTTATACAGAAGTAAAATCTGAATTAGATGAAACAAGCAATTACAGTGGACATAAAATACAGCAAGTGTAGCTTTACAATAAATTGCTCTCTATGAAGCTTTTAAGAGAGCCTGGAGACTTAATAAAAAGCATTAACACAAAATAGGTAAAATCTGAGTTCTAGTTTCAACATTTTTATGCTCTAGAATTACAGGCTGCAAAAGCAAACAAAAGGGAATTCGTGTTCTGCAGCTCCAATTGCCCTGGGGATACCAGAGAGGGAATCTCAATGTAAAGCAGGGAATTTTGCTTGCCAGGGTACAAGACACTGGGGCAACTCTTTGCGGAAAAAAAGACACATGCAGAATCCCAGGAAGGGTTCTCTGGTCCCTGCTCTACACCCACTCAAGCCAGACAAGGATGCAAGATCATCTTTTGAACAGGGCGTGAACCAGATGGAGTTACAGACTCCATGGTGAAAGCAATGAAAGGAGGGAAGCAAGCCCTGACTTACTGGCCAGACTCCAGCAGTGGTAATTAAATTCTGCCTAGCTAAATTCTCTCTGCACCCTCAACAAGATACAGGTTTGTTATCTACTTCCTAATCTGCCCCAAACTGTGGACAGTGTTGTTTTATACAGCCAGGCAGCTGCTTGGTGCATGAAAGGAGCTGTAGCCATCCATCTCTTATCTGCCTCATGGGGGTGTTTTGAGGGCTAATTAATAAGTATTTGGAAAGATGAAAGGTACCCAGGAAGTGCAAAGTATTATTATTTCACACTCACCTCTGAGCAGATCTCTAGATAAACTTCATGACCTGGGAATTCAGTTACATGAATGTATTTCAGCATTATCCAAAATGGTTCACCAACCAGAAAGGTCCCATCCTGTCCAAGGCTGAGCACCTCCCAGAAGGAGCTGAACACCAAAGCTCCCACTGAACCCAAGAGAAATTGAGAGTGCTTCTTATGGAGCAGGAAAAGCTCAGCCACTCACAAAATAAGGTTGCCTTTGAGGAAAATTCATTTGTGCTTTAATATACCTCTTCTATGCTTTTGGTAACAACTTGGGACAACCACCAAAGTAAAAAGAAGCTTTTCCACTGGGTTTAATGAGTTTGATTTAATCCTGAAAGGAGAAATGGAAAGAGCAGGATGTAGTGGTCAGCAGCTGTCTCTGAGGTCTTCACACAGTTTTCGTCTATACAACTAGACCTAAAAGTAAGGAGTGTGCAGAGATATAGAGGCATATGACACAGAAATGCCAAGGTCAGAGCCAAGGATGGATGTTCCTGTCTGACCCTGCAAAATTAATAAAATAGTAATAATAAAAATGGCAATAAGGTGTACAAAACTAGCAGCTGTTGTTAAAATGTCTTGCTATTAATCGAACACTGGCAGAGATGCTCTGATAAGGCCATGGAGTCCTCAAGGATGTAGAATTATTGCCAAAGTCTAGATCTGATGAGAAACTCTTGGAGGCCATTTCACAGCAGGAATAGTCAGGGGTCCTGGCCTCAGGCAGAAGACAGAGATCTCCATTAAGGTCAGTCTGTTCTGCACTTGGCAGTTCGTCTCTGTTTATCATCAATACCATGAAGGAATTTGTCCCTTGGTAGACTGATCCCTTCGGTTTCTACCTGGCATCTAAAAAAACCTGTGACACTAAAAAAAAAATAAAATTAAAATATAGACTGTCAAATTTAAATGAGATTCCTTAAAAAGTTCTGGTCTCGGTACTGCCAGAGCTCTGGTGCAAGAAGCTGCCAGGACGTCCCTGGCAGGAGCAGCATTGCTCTTCCTGTAGAGGTTTGTGACCTTTCCCACTGTGGGCTCCTTCGCTGCACTGACTCCAGATTGCTGGGAGTCAGCACTGCCCAGGTAGCTCCTCTCCAACAAAGATGCATGTCCTGGTTTGAGCTAGAACAGAACTAACTCTGTTCAGTGATTTTACTTTTCAGCTCAGTCTCTTCTAACTGCACTTCTGAATTCACTGCAGATTTTTGCAGACAGTGTCTGCTTCTAGAAGTAATGGCACTTGACATTTACAGTTACTACCAAGGATTGGTTTGCAGAAAGGGTCTTGCTTATACTTGCTTCTGTGGAGACCAAGGTCACTGCTAAATCTTGTGTACCATATTAGGGGTGCCGTAACTAAGAGATCGTGTGTTCCTGAATCTTTTCCAGAATCCAGCTCCTGAATTCTTTTCCCATCAGCCACTGAGTCCCGTCTGAGACCTCCCCAGCATCTGTCCACAGTATCAGTGGTGATGGTGATGAAATTGCCATCAGGGAGGGTGTATATTTGTTTTGTATATATTTCTATATATTTAATTTTATTGTTGTTATTTTCATTAAAGCTGGTTTAGTATTCTTTTTTCAATACATAAGGCTCTCTCCTCTATTCCCATACTTTTCCCCTTTGGGAACGGAGAGGCATTAACAGAGAGCATCTGTCATTTGTCTAGGAGCTGGTCCAACTGTAACCCTTGACAATGCATCTGTGTGTTGCCTTTGGATTTCTCAAGCCCAAGAATGATGACAACACTTGCAAGAAAAGGATCCATCCAAAGCCCAAGGAAACTGTGGAAAAAAGGGTTTTAGGAGGAACCCCTGCATCCAAATGCTTTTACCTTTTTTCTGCATGACAGCTTGTGATCAACTTACCCCAGAAAGCTGCCTCTTGGCTGGATGACTCACCTGCCTCCTCCACTGACTGAGTGCAGTATCACTTTATGTGGACAAGGAGAAAACAGAGAAAGCTATTTAAAATTATACCTTCCTGTATTCAGTTATTAAGCTGCAAATAGGCAGCAATTAAAAAAAAAAAAAATTGGAATGAACTATATGCTACTACTTTCTTTTATCATCCAAAACCTCATTGGGTTTTTGGTTTTGATACAATTACAATATTACTCATCCTTAGGACAAAATAAAAGATTTCAGAATTGCTCAATGAATCTATGTACTTCTGTATATTAAAATTTAACGCAGCATCACAGAATCATGCTAAGAATTTCTCAGCTCTTTTCTAGAAGAACAAATAAAGAAGATGTTGCCTGCTCCCCACAGCCAGGTTGTTCCTTGAATTTGGCAAGACTTAATTATTTGTTTCCCATAAAGTAGAGCCTCCCACCCATTTTTTGGCCCCATGAAGATCTGAGTGAGGGCAAACCACTCCCACCAAACATCTTGAACTTGAGGATTTGAAGATGACACCATAAGATAAAAGGCACACCTACACCTCTGAAGATGGGGTCCATAAGCATACGTGCGAGAGCAAGCAGATTTCAAAGGGTGGGATACTTTGAGCAGCAAAAGGCTCCTGCAAT
>VWZY01007623.1:187100-202598 GCA_013399075.1 Chloroceryle aenea | reverse complement strand
ATATATATATATATATAAAATGATCTGAGTGTTCTAATTTTCATGTGCATCCAGTAATGACTTCCTGTCCTCCTTGGTCACTCCAAAAGTCAATGCTATGCTGTCCAAGACAAACTGCCCTCTTTAGAGGGATTAGGAAGATGTCTGCCCCAAGTGAGTAATATCCATCCCCCTCTCACTTTCCCAGCAGAGCTTTCCCCTCTCTTTTCCACTGTGCCAGCATTTCCCACGCAGCACAAATCCACATGCGAATACTGCACACAGCAGGGAGCCAGTTCTCACACCACCAAACGCCAAACCCTCCAGAACACTTAAAACAAACATGTTGCAGTTTGCATCCTGCACTTGTTGAAATGTAAAATGGGGCTAATACCTCGTTTTTCATCTGCTGGCTTCTCTCTGAAAAAACATTTCAAGACAAGCAGGTTGCGTGTGGGTACAGCATGGAAGTGGTTTCAATGAGGTTTTATACAACCTAGTTCCCACCACGGCTCAGAGAACATCTGAGTACCCTCTGCTTCAGAGGTGTTCGCTGGTGGTGTGGGTGGCTTGGACAAAAGACAAGGATCTCGTTTGCGCTGACTGAGCTTCTGAGAAGTGGTTCACCACTTACACTACTCTGCCACAGCTTACTGTGCTTCCAGCAAAAAAAATACAGCATCAGAGCCATCAACTGTCACTGTCCCCATGTCAGTAGAGCTCTGAACGTGCTGCCACAGGAAACAACAAAACTACCCTTTCCAAAAATGGACAGGGCTTACAGTGTTATTTGAAAAAAGAAAAACCAACAAAAACCAAAACCCACCCCAAACCAACAAAACAACAAAATATGCCCACTCCAGCAAAAAAATCAAACCCAAACCAAACAACATTACAGCTATTGGCTCTTGCTCTGTTCACCTACTGCTATACACAGGGCATTTACATCTAAAGCAAAACGAGGAACAGATGTTGGATGATTGAAAAAACTTGAGCCTTCCATTGTTTTATTGACTTGTCACCACAGAGAAATTTGCTTTAATTTACTTTAAAAGTAAATGACTTGATCTTCATAAAACTGGTGGCAAGTCACAGTTCTTAATGAGGATGTTAAACAAGGATTCTGTTTAACAACTAGAGGCACCAATTCCAAACGCAATGCCTATTTGAATAGGCACATCTATCTTCTCTTTTGAAACACACTGGTTTATTTTCAAGATGTTCAACATACTTGGCAGAAAAAAAAAAAGCGCCTTTGAGTCCTTGAAAGACTGTGCAAAAAAATTAAGGTTTTTTTTATCCCCCTTCATGATATTACTTGATTGTACCGAGTAACTTTTTGGGTTTTTTTTTTTGAAAGAAGTAATTCATAAAGAAATAAAGAGCTTTTGAACCTTACTGGCTTCAAGATAGCCTAAAATGTAACTTGAGAAAAACTGAAAGCAGGAAAAAAAAAGCCAGCAACAAAAAAACAGGAGGCCAGTGACTTAAAATCAGGCAAAACCATGCAAAATTTTGAAAATATGCAACCAGCTAGTGCTAGTCCTGGCTGCAAGCCTTGATATTTTTGAGAGGCTGAATTTGGTTTCCCAGACCCAAACTCCAGTTTGAAGTTTGCCAGTTCAAATCAAGTAACTCCTGTGCATGTGCATGGTGTCATCTGGGTACTGGAAAGTGAAAGGTCTTCCAATCACCTCACAACCACCATAGGGGACCACTTCCCACCATGGCCATCAAACATATACCTGGAGAAAAAAGAAGTTTGTGAAGCGAAAGGTCTTCAGAGATGGGAAATAAAGATATCTCCTTCCCAAAGTGATAATACAGGGTTGTCAGAGGCTAGAGAAAAGACTGTTACCTGTATCATCTTCACATATCATCAGTACAAAAGGAAAAAGTTCTCTGGAGTTTGTCATCCAAATGTGTTGTTCCCAGAGTCTGGCTGCAACAGGCTTCAGTTGAAGTCTGGAGTGGCTCACAATCTACTTCCAGCCTTTCTTAACACTAGAAAATCCATATAACCATGGAAGACATTTCACCTGAACCTTTTTATAACTAATTTCCAGCTCACAATTTACAGGTGTTACTCAGCTTGGAGTCACAGGAGTTTTCTACCAACTAAATTAGACACACTCTCTGCCTTGTCCCAGATTCTGTATGGAAGACAAAGCAATGATGGATGAAGAAGTACAAAGATGCCTGAGTGCTCTCTGCTGCTGCCAGAGCAGCTGGTGCTGCTCTGAAAAAGCATGAAGAGCTATGGTGGTGGGCAGGAACCTTGGGAGAGGGAAAGATGTAAGCACAGATAGGAGAAGACCCATTGGCAGGGAGCTCCCCTAGCACCAACACACACTACTATTGCCCTGCACTGGTACTTTCTTGCTGATGGAAGAAGCATGGCCCAAAGGGACATCCGTATGCTCGAGTGCAAGATCTCTTTTCACATCACACCCTTCAAAGGCTGGGTGTTTTCACAAGAGTAACCCTCACCACAGCATTCAGGCGGAAGACACATGAACTACTTCAGCATAGAGGGGCAATGCCCTTTCAAACGTGTTCACAGGGAGGGAAAGAAAAAGAAACAACCTATCTTGATGTCTGAGGTGAGAGTGGAGTGGAACTGGGGCAGTGCCCATATGGTCAAGAGATTCCTCCCAAACCTAGGGTTCACTCAGGCTCTGGTTCAGCACAGCAACGGCACTAATGCTGGAGTACCAATTTCTCCATGATTCTTAGAAAATAGCTCTAATTAGTCACAAGCAATTCCTCCTGCAGCTCCCTGGAATTCTCTCATCTAGGCATAGATAAGCCCTCAGCAAACTCCAGTAACCCAAAAAAAAGCTGAGTCTGAGATGTTAATGGCTGTGAATATAATGCAGTTAATTTAATTGGATTGTCCATCCTTGATATTTGAAANTGACCGAGTTATTATTTTCTCCTGAACTCCATTTCCATTTTAATGCTGATGTTCGCGGTTTGGTTTGTTTTTTGTTTTTTTTTTTTTCAAATTGAGTGAAGGTAAAACTTTCCCAATAATATACAATCCTTTTGGACAACTTATTTCCTTTTGGTGCAGTTTAAAACAGATAGAGATGCAATGGCAAAAATAAATTTTATCCCAGAAATGCAGAAAGCTAAAAGTTAAGCTTAACTTATAACCCTTTTTTAAGAGAGACAAAATCATGCCAGCCTTATCACCGTGACAGTCACAGTTGTTTAGATTTATTATGCAATGGTAACCAGGCTATACAATAAATTTGCTGTAGTAATGCATTAATCACCTTGCGAAGAAAAATGAACTACTGGAAGGAAGACAATACATTTTTGTCTCTCTTCTTCCCTACAATAAGAACTGGTCTCTTACTTCATTCTTTAGAAAAGGAAGCACATATTTTCACTTCTGCTGATACATCTCTGATTTGAGCCAATGGCTCACCAAGGTCACTCTCATTTTACTTCCTTCATAACTGAGCCCCACAAATATTTCTCTGTGAGATCTTCCTATAGAGCCAGAAAATATTTGGAAGTCAGGAAGACAAGATCCTGCAAAACTTATAACCACCTCCAAGAGATGCTCCCTTGTATTCTGCCATGCTGATTGTACCTGATCTGGGAAGAAAATATGGATACTTTCTTGCAATTAAATAATTTTGGTTTGCTCCAGGACATGTCCCCACTGACCTCCCAGGTAAGATACTAGAAATCAGTGAGAAAAGCAGAATTAGCAGGCTCTGTTTCCCCTCATTTTTTTCCAAGGGCAAATCAAATCTTCATTTAAAGAGCACTAATGTCTTTTCAACTTTTAAAAAAGCAACTTCAAGCCAATAGCAAAGCCCAGATCTGTTCTGATGGCCAAAAATTCCTCTTTGGTCCACCTTCATCCATGGCATTTTAGGGAAAATTTCCTTCTGTCACAAAGGAAAGGCTGGATCTACCCAAAACTACATGGAAGTCGACTGGCAACACCAGCAAAGGGAAAAGCAATGTGCAGATGGCTGTAGCTGCTCAGCTGCTATTGAAATTAATGAAGCTCGTGTGATAAAATCTTCATGCAGCACCTTGATGGTATACCCCAAGGTGTTACCTGCAACTGCAGAGGCCGCATCCTATCTGCCACTCATGCTTTTCTATATCAAAGTATAAAATGTTAAAGCATGTTTCCTAAAGCCTGTCAGTAAACTGTGGCTGTACGCTGCACTACAATATTCCTGTTACCAGGGTAAATTCACAGTAAGGCTGTAGTTAACATTCCTAGGGACGCAAATGCTCCCTATCTTCCATCCTGCAGAATAAAAATTATCAGAGTAAGAATTAAACTATTCCCCTTTCAGACACTGTAAATCCTCCAGGCAGCATCCTCACAGTCCTTTCCAACACAGTTAAATTGAATTCTAGTGAGTTTACTGTATGTAGACTCTTCAGACCAGATATTAAATTAAAAAATCATTACTATAACCTATGAAGAAAGATTCAAAACCATGGAGTTTTAGAGAGTCTAGAGAAAAGGAGGCTACAGCAAGTCATAACAACAGCCTTCAAATATGCAAAGGGTCAGCGCAGATATGAAAGGAATGGGCTGTCCTTTGTGTTTGCGGTGGCCAGGACATAAGGGACCTGCAACGTAGGTTAGACAAGGAGAAATGCTTTTGAGAAGGTGGTGAAGCTCTGCCAGGGAGTCTCCAAAGAGGTGTCATGTTCTCCGTGGGGAGCTTTAATGACAGGTTATGCAAATATCTGTCACGGATAACGTAAGTCTGTCTGACCCTGCCTTGTGTCACAGGGATGGATTACATTGCCTCTGGAGATTTCCTGTAACCCTATTTCATTTATGATTTTATACGGCCAAGCCCCCAAGGGTAATCTTCCCCACTGCCCAAGCTTTTCCCTTATCTATTCACTGCTGGCACATCAGTTCTTCCCACCACCCAAATACTTGGTTTAGGATGTGCTCATGTAAATGAGAAGGCTGGTGTCTTCAGGGCAGCTGGGCTGCAGCATGGGCTTACACTACTCAGATCTGCCACCTAATTCATATGGAAACAATAAATGAATGGGAGAGTGGTTGGTGTAAGAATTAGGGCCAAAGTCTGAGCATTGCTTTGAGATTAATTGTGCTAAAAATACGTAGATAATTCTAAAATCTTGTGTGCATTTGCCATCTTCCAAGGGTATGTGACTTTCTGCTGTTTGAGGGAAAGTCTGAACAGGGCATGCTGTTCAGCAACCCTGCACCCAGCCAGGCTTTTCTTGGTGGGGATGGGGTGGGCGTGAGATAGGGCAGAAGTGGAACTAGACTGCATCTAGGTTCTTTAACTGCTCACCCCCTGAACAGTGCAGACATGTAAAGAAGCAATGCTGGCTGCATGCCAGCAACTGCTTGGGAAGATGCAGGGTTGCCCTGCAGAAGCTGCAGGGAGGAATCCTGTTGTTAGCAAAAAAAAAATACTAATTTGCTCCCCTGCCACCAGCACCCACAAGCATCGCAGCAGGGCCTGACTTCAGGCAGATCTCAACACTGGCACTACCAAAGGAGAAGCCTTGCAAAAGCCAGCTCCTAAATCCACTTAATGCTGCAAAGCCCCTGAAAACCAGAAATGCAGGACAGTAAGCTGGGATGTAGTGCCAAGGAGAAGTGAGCCTCAAGATATGCAATGGTGCTGTGCACCCACTGACATGCAGAGTTTGCTGGGGGGGGAAGCTTTTAGGGGTGGAATCTCACATGCTTGAATTAAATTCAATTTTAATACGCATAAAGCTTTAGTGACTGATAAAAAAAAAATCCCTTAAAAAAAAAAAAAGGGAAAAAAGTGAACCAATGCATTTTCCACTTTAGCCTCCTCGGTTTAATTTCTTGCCATAGAATCTAAATCTTTTCAGTGCATTCTCTCACCAAACTAGAGTATTTACTTCGCAAATTAAATTAGCTTTCTTGGTTGCAAACTGGGAAAACTAAGAATATATAATAAATTGTAAGAAATGCTTAAATGCATGATACATCAATAAATAATACTCACACTTAATCTGAAAACCATTAGGTAGTTGGAGTGATGACTGACTTAACACCACCCATTGAGTGTACCTGTGATGAAGTGTTATTTAAACTAAAGACAAGTACAATCTCGACTAAAACCTTAATCTGAATTTTTTTTTTTTTTTTAATTAGATAAAAAGATTTAATTAAAAACACTGGATGAAATAAATATTTTAGGCAACAAGCAACAAAATGGGAAAATACCATGTGTTTGGAGTTTTAGTGCCCTCTGAGTGCTAGAATTTATTTGCAGCAAGCAGAAAATAGACAGCAAGCATAAAAATTCAGCAGATTCCCGCTAGTAAAATTATTTATCAAGCTAACAAGGGAGGAACCCTTCTAGTAGCAACAAGCCAGCAAGGAAAAGACGTGTCTTTATATTTTACCTTTGGGTTAGCGCGCCAGTAAAAATGCCAACTGACAAGCACTTCACATAAACATTTCTTTCTAAATGAGCTGCCTTGTTAGAAAAAAAATCTAAGCAAAGGAGCGCTACAGTCAACAGACAGAAAAACTCAGGATGAATACTACATTGCTCCATATAACAGGAAAATATAAATAAAGACATAAAAATAATGTTGATGCATAAATGAATTTAATAAATTAACACTTCGTTTTGCATTTAAAAGGACTACTTGGGCTATAAATCTATTTTAGCTTCATTCCTACCACGAAAGAATGCATGTCAGTTATCTATTATTTAGANAGGAGTAGAAAAAGAGAAGAAAATGAGAAAGAGAGAGAGAGCGAGCGAGCGAGAAAGAGTCTATTTTGCTCCCCTCAAAGCCTGGCATTCGTCTCGCCTCTGCAGCGGCTCACAATACAGGGAGAGAATACAGCATCTCCCACTCTCCGTGCCAGCGCCCCAGGCTGCTGCTCNAAAAAAAAAAAAAAAGTGTGTCTATGCATTCACTGTGTTGTTGTTAGCTGTGCTATTCAAGCCCCATCGCAATATTTATCATATATTTATTTTACGACTGAAACCCTGAAGTTTATTTTAACAATAGTAAACTTTGATTATAAATTTTAAGTGTCTCTATTGCAGCCTGAAGATGCAAAAAATGTGGAGACACTTGATTGCCTGATCCCAATTAAATTTTAAAGAAATAGTAAAGCCACACACTTCGGCTGAATAGCTGAGCTCTAAGGAGCAATGCAAATTACTCCTGCTGGCTATGCAGCAGGGCTGTAGCCACTGAGCACTTCTTTGCTAGAATGAACATTTGACAATTGTCAGCAAGCTTTAAAATAAAACCAAAACAAACAAAAGAAAAAAAAAAAGTAAAAATCCAAGGATCTTTCTCAAGCATTATTATTTTCATTGCAGAAAAAATAGTTCATGGGAGGGTAGGGAGCAAAATCAGATTCAGCATTTCAGCTGATTCTGTAACTCGGGAAGTAAAACCTGCCACAGTTGTTGACAAAGAGGGGAAAAAAGGAAAGTTTCAGACTAAACTGAGCTGTCAGAGGAATGTGCAGGTTGAAGTAGCATTTCTGACTGACCTGAGATGATTTTCTGGCCACAGTTATAAGCCAGACCCTACCCTGCATTACTCACTTGGAACTCCAAAGGCGGGCAACAAAGAAGGAGAAAGGTAGGGGAAAAGACTATCCCAAACCGGGAAAAAAAAAAGAGGACAAGAGAATAAGCAAGCAGAGGAAATGCAAAGAGAAAATGCCAAGAGAAANGAGAGAGCGAGCGAGCGAGAAAGAGTCTATTTTGCTCCCCTCAAAGCCTGGCATTCGTCTCGCCTCTGCAGCGGCTCACAATACAGGGAGAGAATACAGCATCTCCCACTCTCCGTGCCAGCGCCCCAGGCTGCTGCTCCAGCCAACCTCGTGCATTTCTGGGGCTGGGGGAGAAAGTCTCCAGCTCCCAGGTTCCCCCCAAGAGCCTGATCCTGCATTCTTCTTGCACCCATAGAGTCCTGCAAAAACAATGGGATTTTTTGGTATGCTGGAAATGCCAAAGTGAGCTGGCATTTGTTAACTGCTGATGGATTGCATTAACATGAATATTTGTCTGTAGGGGACAAACACTTTTGAGAAGACAGCACAACATTATGGGCAAAACATCAGCAATAACAACAAAAAAGGGTAGAGAGAAATATGATTGATGTAAACCATGAAATAAATAATATATGTCAACTTTTATGTTTCTTGCCTTTGATCTGGGTACAGCTGACATTAAGTCCAGGAATTGATACCTTTTTAGCTGAGAAGACACAAGATGTCAAGTTATATTTTTTTAGTGCAAGGCCAACGTGTGAAAACAAAGCTAAAAGAAGTGAGCATAAGAGAAACAGAGATTATCTCTTGTCATGGGAAAGAGTTTCCATGGGAGTTAAGTGGTTAATATAATGCTGTCTTCTCTTTGCCATTCTCTCCTTATTAGAACATAATGTGGGTCCAAGTGATACGGAAAAAGAATGTTACTGAACACGGCAAGGGAGTGCTGCAGGTAGAGCCAACACAGAATGAGGTCTACAAGATGTACATACATATGTATTCCTTGCTCCCTGCCTCCCTGCCTCTCATTTTGACTCTGGATTAAAGCTGAAATTGGATGCTATTTGAAAGCATGCAAAAAAAGCATCCATTAAAAGGCATTACATTAAAACTCCATCGGATCCTGCCCAATCGCTACAGAGGTAAACTGGAGCATCACCACGGAGCCCAGGGAAGCTACTCCTGCCTTGGCTTTGGTGGGACTGAGCAAACCTAGCCTTTGTTTTCTTACTGGAGCTGAAATTGTGTAAGTGGGCTGTTCACATCCATACTTAGAGCTGTTCCAGCCTAAATCCACAGCCAGAAAATCGCAGGCATGAATGATAAGTGCCACACATGATTTTAAAATGCACACCTTTCCCAGGAAAACAGCCCTTTTTCTGGGAGACTCTGGATACACTACCACGCACCCCTCTCCTTTACAGCCTGGACTCATTAATCATTTACATGGCTTCACACCTTCATTTAACCTAGGCCTTAATCCTGGTGCCTTCGGCAGACTGGTCCATATGCAGAAGGGCCAGGGAGCCCAGCTCTGGGCTGTCGATAACCAGAACAATGCTGCTGCACAACGCAAAGCCAGCTATTTAATTACCTATCACCACTAACAAAAGCTCTCTTTATTTTGATTAACTTTGAGGGAACAAGGCTCCCCACCACTGGAGTATGTTTAAATAATTACACAGTACACACTAACATGCCTGGGAACACAAAAAGAGGGGGAGTAGGGAGAGGGGAGAGAAGAAAGGGAAGACATAAACTCAGCCTTACTTCCCAATTTAAACTAGGAATGACCTCAGGGTCAATTTTTCAGACTATCTCAGATCAATTCAATTCTCACCTCCGCTGCCTACCTGCTAGCAAATGAACTTACTGTGCCTACCAATAGGCAGAAACGACTAAAAGGAAATCGCATTTAGCTGCATCTGAATAACCATGGTTATTAGATGAAGCGTGCAGAGGCAAAATTACCATTTCTCTTCTCCTTCTCCTCCTTGTGATTGTCATTCTCACCTCACTGGTGATTAAGATGTAGGATGCTCTCACAGATTGTTAATTAGGTGTTAATATCTGCAAGGGGCCACAGCAAGCTCCTACACCTGAGGTCACTTCTCAGAAGTCAGGCTGTCTCCAGTGACAGTACCTGTAATTCCCATAGCTAGTTTGATTCCCACTCAACAGCTGGAGCTAGTGTTTCTTTCATGTCTGGTTTCATTCTTATCTGAAATTATATGAGTGCTAATATCTTTATTATCTTTCCCATAGAATTGCAATGCTGGAGCAAGGCACAGCATGCTGTGCATTGGCTATTTTTTTTTTTTCCCCTCACAGCATTTTCAAAACATTTCAAGTAAAAATCTTTATGGTTAGCAAATTTACAGCTGAGGACTCCATTATGGGTCGTGAGGAGTAGAAGGTGGGAGGGAAACAATAATTTTGGGATGGAAGGTAAGGAAAGAAAAGAAAAGCTGCACAGCTCCTGAATGGCTCAAACCTTGGGAAATAAAGGTAATGGCAGGAAGGGGAGGAATTACAAGGACAGTGTGACCTCTACATGTCTTGCAGGTGCAGAAGAGTTATTAAGTATATGTGTACGTACATACAGGTATTAAGGATATGTTGTATTTAAGAGAGAGAGGGGGCACATAACTGAGCCACCATTTTGCTTACCTTTTGAGAGATCAACAATAACAGACCTTTAGAAGAAACCTAAGATAACGAGTTTAAAGTGCTTCAGTATTTTGCTGAATCTAGAATCAAATAACTGGGTCAAAGTCTCACAAGTGAGTCAGACTAACTCCCAACTCCCAGTTTCTTCACTCTCTAAACATCGGGACTATATGTGGAAGCCTGAGAAGTAATTTTATACGTGGGATGTTAAATCAGTACTTTTCCTGTCTCATCAATCTCCTGTATTTTGGTACAGTGTGAATCATTTGGTAAGTGACACAAATTAGAAAACGCAGAAGAGATGTTAAAAAATTTTCCTTTTTTTTTTCTTTAGCACTAAACTTAAAATCCACCATTAGAACTAAACAACAGAACTAAAGCTCACATCACTGGAAAATATTTTAGAGCTTATTCTAAACACAGAAAACTATTAAACTTACTTTGCTGGGAATTTGGGGGGAGTAAAGCTGTCACATACGGCATGTACTTTCTCTTTGCTTATAAAGACTCAAGATGTTTTTATACTTCCAATTTACAGAAATGAGCTAGAAAGGAATTTGAGGCATAGCAAAGCTGTGCTTTTTTTAAAAAAATACTTGAAAACATTATTTTACCTATGTAAAGTGACCTGTAAGTTGCACAAAATATGTCTAGGGATAGAAAAGGAAGAGAGGTTACTGTCTTTTTTTTTTTTTTTCTTAATCAAGAATAACATATTGCACCCCATTTGAAATAAAAGTTTCTCATTTACAGTTAACATAGCACATCTGCTTGAAAAATACATACAAGGCTCCCATTGATTGCAATGGGAAACTTGCCAACAATATTTCATGGAAGTTACCTTGATATCAGCTTCGGAAAATAAAGACATTTTAAAGCGAGTGTTAATTCAACTATAGCAAGTTAAAAATAACTTCCTCATACTCAAAGAAATTAGATTTTTTTTTTTTCAGTTTTCACTTAAATTTTCAATTTTCTCAGATGTATGACCTGAGAATAAAAGATTATAAAGTCTAGTTTACAGTGAAGTCGGGCAGTTTGACATCACAGGCTGTTGCCATGAAAACAAAAAATGATGTCACAAACAACAGTTTGACTTGACTGCACATCAAAAATTTACATGAATGATATGAGGGTGAAAAAAGGTCTTGCACAAAACACAAATCTCTTTAAAAAATGCATGTGCAAATGCTGAAATAGCAGCGTAAAGTCAGTAAATGTATACTTTAAGAGTGCCATGATTTCCCCTGTGTGAAAGGTCTTAGAGGTAAACTGAAAAACGAACAGAAAATATATTTCTGTTCTTTACTGCTCCTTATTCTCCCCTTAGTTTTAGAACTCATCCATATGGGGAAATTATGTTGTAAACTATACCACAGTGCTACCCATTCCCTGGGAGGACACTCCTATTGCTAGTAACAGTGGATTTTCCTGGTTAATTTATTTTATTCTGAAAGCAGCTTAAGCTATATGGGGGTGGGGGGGTGGAATCCACCATTGCTCCCAAATAAGAACATCCATCCAGGGAATTCATAGCATAGCTACTGCAGCATGAGTTCAGATCTTGCATTTTATTAGTACAACCTCCCGGGTAGACATTCTCTTTGTGGTGGAAGTGTGAGCCCCAGGAATTCAATGAGGATTTTACCAAAGCCCGCAGTGGGGCCAGGAGCCCACACAGGACCTTTTCTCTCACCTGAGATGTAGGAAGGATGCAGTTTAGATCCCAGGATCCATCATTGCCACATCCTGCCCTTGAAGCTCTACAAAAGCCCTTTAGAGTCTCTTAGAAAACTGCAACATTTAAGTATTACACACAGTGATAAAAACCACCAGATTTGTTTTCTCACACTTCATCTTTAAGAGAAAGTCTGGCTACAATTGTGTATGTCAGAACCAGATTCCACTTTCCAACATCATCACGCTGATCAGGAAACAATTAGCAGGATATTTTGTCCCTGTTGGTTCCATGATGTTGGAGGATGGAAAAGCTCTTCTGCACCAAACAAAATACATTGAAGTAGGATAAAATATGCCTGGGATTATGTACGTATTGTGAGTGACATCTGCTAGAGCTGCTTGGAGATGGAATAGGCCAACACATAGCCCTTGGAAAAGAACGGTTGCCTTGTAAAATACCACAATGTACCCTTGGTGGTAATTTATGGGATGGCAACTAATTTTGTTATTGATATAACAGCGTATATCATAAACACAGATTTCACCCTGCAGTGCTTACCCTGAATACCCACCGCAGTTCACCCAGGCTCAAGGGCATGGAGCAACACCATGGATTGACCTCCACAAACCGTGCTGCTGTCTGACCCATGAGACATTACAGTGAGAATCTCTTAACCAGCAACCACCAAATATTCCACTTGCACTCATAAAATAGATTGCCTTGAAAAGCTGAAAGTATGCCAGAAATAATGTAATTCCTTCAAAGGAGTCAAGTTACTAAGTTAGACCACTGTCCACTACTATGAATGTATGGTCTTAAATTCCCCTAACCAAACCACCTCCATGAATATCAAGCATGCCTCCAGACAGCGTGGAGGATTGGAGTTTTCATATCTAAGCTTATTATTCCTAATATCACAGAGACACTTCCCTGAATTGTCCTTCTCCTTCCCAAATTCCCCATCTGACCAGATGTCTTTCTCTCTCTTGCTTTCACCTGTCAATCATGTTCACAGCTGAAATTTGATTTTTCTCCCAACAGTAACCTTAGATGAAATATTACCATAGGGGTCAGAACTGCCTGAACCTTGCCACAAAAGTTCGTTAACTCTTCTGAGACATGAGAGCTATTTGCTTAAAAGTAATGGATTTTTCTGATGGTTGTGTTTTTTTATAATAAGTGAAAATGTAACCACAAAATATTGGGAGAAAGGCATAAGGAACTGTCTTGGAGAGCAGCAGGCTAAGCAAATCCTCAGATCACAGGTATCCAGGTATCCATCAAGGAAAAAGCTTTTGCTTTTTTTTTTTTGTATGGATTACGAGAATTCACATCACTTATTTAAATCTAATAGTCATATATATAAATTACAGGCATCATTAAAGTTTTCCTGTGGGATTACTGAAATTAGAACCGTTACACTAGGAAGAAGGAGATGGAGCACGTGCTGCACCTTTGCAATGACAAAGAGAGGTTACTGTCTTTACTTCAGCTGAATCACAACTTGGTTCTGTTCTTGCAAAAACCATATTGCACTTTAGGCTCTCACAAAGAAAATGCGGTCTGATTTTCCTCTCATTTACTGTGGTGAAATACAGAAGAAAAAAATAAAAAGCATTGCAGGCAAAGCTCTACCTGGGTGTTCCTTGGGGAAGTGAGAGGAGCGTCAGGCTCAAAATGAACCTATTCTGGTGCTCCTTTAGAAAACTATTCCTGCAGCCTATACACTAAAAAAGAAATATCCTCTTGGTGCTATTTAATGTAGAGGCCAGAGAACCAATTACATCTTCTCCATCCTCTGTCTAATTTTTAAATAATAAAAAATATCAAATAATAAATAACAAAACAAGCTTAATTCCATAAACTAATAAAATTCAAATGTTTTCTAATAGCACATCCCTGTTGATCAAAGTGTGGCAGGCTGTGTTCTTAACTAAAATAGGATGCTTCATAAAAAAAATTTAAAAAAAGAATCACACAAGAATCTGTCATTACAACCTTGGTGCTCATGTAAGCCACTTAGTATTTTTTATAGTCAAGGTCAATAAAAATCACATTCCACAGAAAAAATAAAGTGTCTGTTTGAGCCTAGGAGGAGAAGGGACCTAAAGTTTAACTCCCACTTTTTCATTAGCAGCTTATTTTTTAGTCTATGTTGACAGACAGAATGAACACGAATTTCCAGAGGAAATCAGTACTGTGAATTAAAGTCTACTGTATTTTTTAAGTAGAGAAGTCATCTAACAGCCTCATGATTTTCATCAAGATCTGAGGGAGATCTTCAGAAGACCCATCCTTAATCCCCGTGGCTGATGTCTGAACGCTAGCATTTGAAGAAAAAGAAAGAAAACATTTGCAAAGGATTATATATGAGTTGTGGGACACGGGAGAGCTGCCTGGCTGACAAAAGTACAAAGCCCCGTCACTGCAAATGGTTCTTGTAGGCACCTGAAAGTCAGCCTCATCCGAAAGCCCGGGAAACTGCACCACAGACTGTCACCGGCTCCCTGGGGTTGGACCAGAAAGCACCGTCTCAGCAGCACAAAACAAAGCAGCAAAATTATCACCCCTGCTGAAGTATGTCAAATCGCTAATGAAAATGAAAACATACCTTCTTTTTTTTTGACCTCAGGTAACAGGAATTTTCACATCACCGTTGTAGATGATTCTCTTGGGTACCTAATTTAGTAAATATATTAAAATAAACCATTATTAAAAGGAATTTTCAACATTGTAAAACATGTCTGTCATGCCACTATGGTACAAAACAGGACCTTTTATATTCAAATTCGAAATTAAATTTACATTCTCTTGCATTGTTTATTAACTGAATAAAGAAGAAATTAACACAGTTTGAAGTGAAACATTTCTAGCTCATACATTTAGTGTTTACTTCACATTAATAACAGGAGAGTCTGACTGACAAATTACCTTAAAAACAGATATTTTTGCCTCACCGGTGAATATCAACTTCTAAGACCTGAAAGCATGTAGCTTTCCGTATTTCTTTCTTAATGATTGTTATTAGCTGCACCAATGTAATTGGCAAAATAATAATCAATTTTTGTGCACACGCCATTATTTTCCAGACAGTAGTTTAATAACAAAAGCAGAGCTGTCATTTCTCCCTGAGGTTACTCACACTGTACAAATTCATCCTCTCAACACATATTTTAAATCTAATTAAAAAAAAAAGAATTCAACATCGAGTGAATCTTTGTACAATAAGTGAGATAAGTCATTGAGTCAATCCACATTTCTTAAATATGGATATTTTATTGTGTCCCTTAGAGTTAACTTTCTCTCCCCGAGTGTTCATACGCAGGTACATAAATATATTTTCTATAAACTGCCTGCAGGAATGCTTCAGCTCCATTCACTTATTGTAGCCGTACAGCATAATCAGAGCAAGGATAAACCACAAGTCTGATCCGTTTGAATAAAAAACAAAGGCAAGACAAACTATAGGCGCTTTTTCAGCATTTTGATTCCACATCAGCTCTGCAGCTTTGAAAACAAAAGTCTGCCGCACGTTTGGTGCCAGCTGAATGATCTCGCTCCCACATCCGACCCAAAGGTGGCACAGGTGCACAGAAATGGTCTCCGCGTGCCACTAAAAGCAACATTT
>VWZY01007623.1:151849-177696 GCA_013399075.1 Chloroceryle aenea | reverse complement strand
GGCTCCTTTTTCACTTCAAACTTCATCAGATCGAAGTCATTAACATATTCCATGGCCAGGGGACTGGTGGGCAGGTCGGAGCTGCTCATTGCCAGTTCTGATGCCATCCTTTTGCTGCTGACAGTCCTCCAGAAAGGGTGCGCTCCGGGAGCGAGGGGACTGCTCTGAGTTGCCACCGGGTGAGCCAGCTTGATTTTTGGCGAGCTCTGCTCCGCTCTCTCCTGCCTCTGCCTCTCGCCACGGCCCCTCGCAGTCTCCGCTCCAATTCGCCCCGGCTGCTCTCGCTCCCGCTCCGCGTTATCCTTTGCAGAGTCTCCGCTGCCGCTGATGCATCAGAGCGAGGGGCTCTNCGTTGTTGCCCTTTGCCTTAAGGTTTTTTTTTTTTTCTCCTC
The DNA here is from genome assembly GCA_013399075.1 of Chloroceryle aenea. Classification (NCBI taxonomy): domain Eukaryota; kingdom Metazoa; phylum Chordata; class Aves; order Coraciiformes; family Cerylidae; genus Chloroceryle; species Chloroceryle aenea. Next base: position 177,304 of record VWZY01007623.1, on the reverse strand, counting down.
TCTCCCTCCCTTCTCTCTCTCGTCTCTCTCTCTTTTGCAGCTTGCAAACTGCAGCTGGAAGTGTTAGCTGGTGTTGTTGCGAGTAAATTTGTTGTTGTTGATGGTTTGTTTTGTTATTTTTAACACTTCATGGTGCCTTTCCTCTGGGCTTTCTCATGCAAAGTGCAGTGCGAGAAGAGAGGCTCATCGGGGAAGGGAGGAGGGAAGAGNTCTCATCAAGACTTTAAGAGAGGGAAAAAAAAAAAGAAAAAAAAAAAAAAAAAAAAGACAAAATTACAACAAAAAAAAAAAAAAAAAAAAAAATAAAAAAAAAAAAAAAAGAGAGAGAGGGGGAAAAAAACCTCGACCCCAAAGCTACAGCAAGAAGATGAAAAATATTTTAAAGGTTTCATCCAGCAGGAGAGTTTAAAAGCATTGCTGAGTTTTATAGCGCTCCTGACGTCAAATGGGAAATTGACTCGGCGGCTGGACCAATGGGCTGCCGCCATCCCAGTCCTCATTAGCATAATAGTATAGAAACAAGGAAACTTTTCGGAGCTGTCAATCAGGGCCCCATCAGCTGACTGTCAGCTNCCCACCGCCTCCCGCCGCGGATCGGGGAAACCCGCAACCTCCGGAGCTGCCAGGCTCGATTTTCCGACCGGGCTTTATGGGAATATCGATAGAATTAAAGTTACTTGTAATTCTGTGATAAATGAGATGCCTCTAGTAAGTAAGATTAAGTACAGTGCTATAAAGTTGTTTATCTGAAAAGTAATTCTCAGAAACCTGACTTCTGACACTTGGTCATATATTAAACCAGCTTCTTGAACATTGTACTTCAAATGCTCCCCTTGCCCGCTCCCTTCCCCCTTGGAGTTTGCTATTTATAACTGTGCACAGGGTATTACTTGGTAGGTGTGGGCAAGTCTCTGGGTAATTTTTCACCGACTGTGAAAATCATTATTTGCAATAGCCAAAGAATCTCTGCTTAGGAAATAGCACTTAGCTAGTGGATTTACAAATGGATAACATCTTCTGACTATGCCATTATCAGTGTGAGTGCCAGTACTAACATCTGAAAGTCATGTACTGTTCCTGGCAGCTAAAAACGGTAGGGCATGCTGCAAATTTAGGGAGATAACTAAATCTAGAAATGATCAGAGAGGCAATTCTATAAAGCTAAAAAAATGCTACCAACATCATTAACAAAATCAAAATATAGTTCTGTATGTTCCCGAAACACACGTGCACACAGAGCCGTGTACATCTGCTAGCTTTATCTTACAGACTGCGATTCGTGACAAAGGTAATACAACTTAATGACTCGGGCTGGCTTTCCTATTTCTTCACATCATTGGAATCAACAAAACTTCCAGGCTCACAGCATAAATCCCCCCAGGACAGTCCAATTCCCTGTATTTGTTTTTTCCCTGAGCAAGATGAATGTGGCACTGTATATCACTTAACATGCTCACCTATGAGAGACATAAAATGTGTGCTAATATTTTTAAATGAAAAGGTTATTGCTTTTCAGAATATATAATCACAGTATTTCACTTGCCTGTTTGATAGATAGCTGTGGAAATGTGACTCCAGCCCTGTAAAATAGTTTGCTTGGAGGTTGAGGATTCCAAGTGCTACATTTGCAAACAAGTAAATTTCCTGAGTACACTCTGAACTCTAGACAAAGGGTATGAAATTATGTGAGCTAATGGGGACCATCTCTTAATTGAGGTACCAATGTAAGCAAGTGCTATAAATTAATTGAAGCTCTGACCTGCCAGAACAGCAAGTAAAATTATTAGTTGTACAATACCATTCTTGCGTGATTGTTACACAAAACTGCTGCACCAAAATGTCTCTACTGTTCAGTCCAGAAGAGAAAAAAAGATTATTAGCAATTCTTGGATAACCTTCAGAAGCAGCATTCTCCTCCCTACATTGTATAATTCTCATTTTAGTAGTATTTTTCTTTATTATTTGGCCATTCACAATGGGTGTCTAAACATTTACAGTCCTCTATTAACAGTGTTTCTTCCATAACAATCACACACTTTCATTTCAATTAGAGCTATTCATTCTTCAGTTTTTCCACAGTTATTGCAGGCCAATTCCCCCAGACTGCTCCCTTTTCCCAGCACTGTTTGTAACAATCCTGCCCTGAGCCAGGCAGAGGGAAAACTCCAGCGTCCCTCTGACAGCCTCTTGCACCGGTTTGTTTTTAAGCATCTCTGTTTGACGCCATAACGTGGAGCCCTGCTTGCTCCCAGTTTGCTGCTGACCTGGTTCATAAGCCTTCAAAGTAATGTATATTTATTGTGGGAGAGTTTTCTGACAAATCACGCAGGGGGACGTGAAACATTAACTCCAAATCCTTGGATCGCCCTGCACTGGGACGAGCACGCCAGCAGACTATGCAACAACTTCCATCACTGAAGCATTCGTGTGTGTGTGTATCTAACACAGAAGATTTAGCAGAAGCAAATGTTCAGGTTATGAGTTATATGGACTCAGAGTGTAATTTGTTATAACTTAAACACATATCGAGAGCAACACATTAAGTACAGTTACTGCTCCCTTTGTTTATCTAGTGTCTTATTTTATGGTGCAGAACTAAACAGTGTCCGCTGAATTTAACTATGAAACCAGCCAAATTGATTTCAGGAAGACTTCTTCAGAGTAACAGAGTGATAAGGCATAAACTGCTTCTAGGTGCAGTGCTAGATAAATCCTTTTAACAGTCTTCAGATCAGTTAACAGGGTAAGTAAATCACATATCACTGTTAGCAGATTTATGGGAGAGAATTAATAGAATCAGACGAGATAATCTGGTAGGGATAAAATTGCTGAGGAAACAGTCCTGCCTTATATTGGAGGGTATGAAACAACAGTCTGATTACGGGGAGTCGCTATGGATTGGTGAATTATGAACTAAATCATCATAAGAGCAATTCAGTATTTATTAATTCTTTTCTCTTTAAACAACTCATAGAGGCAAATAAAAGCCTCTCTCTCTTTGAAGACACATTCTTTATATATTTTTATTGGAAGTAATTTACTATTTGCATTACCTGCATTTACTTCGTAATTGAACATTTTGCATTCAGATTTATGTAAGGCATTATGCTTGAGAATATATTTCTCACTTATTAGCATAAATAGTCACTTACCTCATGAATTACTAACAAAGTTTATCTGAAAATACAGGTATATTTTTTATTAAGTGGAACACAAACATATGTACAGTAAATTCTGATTTGTCAGTAATGCTACAGAAACACAGAACAACCCTGTATCTAAGAGGGAAAAGAAGCAGCAGAATCAATCACTGTGTATATATATGACAATTTCTTCTGTCAATGTTTTGTTTATTTTTAATAAAGAATGAGTGACTCAAAGGTATACTTTAGAAGGAGCAGATGAAAAAGGATCTCCACAGTGAATTTCTTCTCTCTGTTCCCCCCAGTGCTTTGATGATGGACTCTTGGCTAACGGAGGCTGTGCCACTGCAGCCTTTGCTCCAGCTGAGGTCCTGGTGACCTGGTGCACACTGTGAATGTTTGCTGCTCTAAACTCACTTTCTCAAACATTTCTTGCTTTCCCCTAATCCTATTTTTATGTTTGGCTTTAAATCCAAGTAATATAATTTAGGCCCATTCTGCAGTATTAATGCAACCTTACTTATGCAGAGAAAACCCCAACCCTATTGACTTCAAGAAAGGTAGGATTGAATTCCTTATCCCAGTGAAACCAATGACAACATTTGTATTGATTTCAGTGGAAGCAGGATCAGGTCCTTTATGTTAGCAATTTGTATATGTTAGAGTGCTGGCCCTATAAGAAATGAAAGACATCAACAGATCTCTTGGCAGGAAATCAGGTTTGCTCCCCAAAATTCAAAGGGAAAATTCCCATTTAGCTTGTGGTGGATCTCTTTTATGCTCTGGTTTTATCATTGTGAAGCTGCGTGCGAGAATGCCTGTATATTTTGTCTGAACACATAAAGCCAGTCCCCCTGGGAGAATTCAAATGAGCACATCTATATATGTAGCACAGCAAAAACGAGCTACTTTTGCCAGTCTCATTTTTCCCAAGCCTGGTACAAACCATTTCTGTGACGACAGTTTTCTGCCCCATACGCATCTGATACTGCTCTTTTATTTTAAGGCTGAGAAAATCTTCCCTTTAAACTCATGCTGAGCGTCAAATTGGACTCCACTTGCAGCTGAACATCTTGGCTGTTTCTTCCTTTCCTCCATCAGCTCCAGTATATTTTATGTAGAATTTGCTCTGTTAATGAAACTTGCTTCTGCTCTCTCTTCACTTTCCAGTTTTGCATTAGTGTTACCAATCCACTAGACCTGCCACATTTCAAAACTCTGCAATAGAAGAGGAAAACAATTTTCTTCTCCTATTTAGTGTCATATTTGGCCATTCTGCACAGAGTTGAAACATACAACCTCTGTTCATTTGTATGTAAAGTTTCTGTTGCAAAATTAGAAAGTAATAGTTGGAAAAGGCAGGCTTAAGCACTCATCTTGGTTGCTTTTGTGTCATATCTGAGAAGGCTTGTGTTTTCGCTCTAGGAATTTCAAGGTATTAGCAGCTACTTTGATTTTATTCCCCTGGAAGTGCCTGAGAGTCATGACATGGAAGAGGCAGCACTGATGCTACACCTGAGCGTATGAGTTTGCTCTATGTACCCCAAGTCCAAATGAAGGGATGGCTTTTTAGCAATAAGAATATTTGCATTGCTTGCTTGTAACATTTGTAAAACACTAGAGCTATTACAAATAACTTTCTATGATCCAGAAACAATGTCTCTATCTGAAGGGAAGACAGCACAGAGGTATCACTGAAAAGCTGTAGGTGACCCTAAAGGTTGTTGTCACAAGATTTGTACTGTGCTTGCTTCATGATGCATGTCCTAGTTTACTAATTTTCATTAATGGCTTCGCCTAAATGTAAAAATCAGATTTCGATGATAAAATATCTATTTCTCTAAAAGAAATAAAACCTGAAATTGAAATAAAGATTTTTATCGGGCTTTATGGTGGAAATTATCATTTATACCTTGGGGAATCATCATGTTCAGTTATATAATGTGGTGTTTGCTCTGAAATTAGCTGAAGTGGTTAAATAGAGAACCTGGTAAAAAAATCACACACAAATTAATCTGAAAAATCTAGAGAAGCAGAAAACTAGTGTTGGTTAAGGGAAGAGAATAAAGCAATTACATTAATGTCATATATCTTAGCTCTCTGATAATGTCCTACAATATACATGCTGCATTTATATCTAGTTTTGCTCAGAAAAATCATTGCGTTTCTTCCTCCTGCTCTGCATTAAGTAGTTTCAACGGTAAGGGATGGTTGCAGTGGCAGAAAAAATGAGTGAATTTTAAACACCATCTCTTTCTTAACATCAACTGTCAGTAAGTGGTGAGGAGGGCATGATTTTGACGTGCTGTTTTGAAGTGTAACTGTAAAGGCTGAGACAGTCTCTAAAAGTTATAAAGTTCAGTAAATTTTAAACAAATCTGTGATTTAATGTCTTGAAGCATGAGATGGCACAGACATTAATTTCTGGTGATAAACTGCTCTGTGCGCGATGGGCTGAGCACTGTGCTCTGGGCTTATTCAGTGTAAACAGTAAAATATGCTAACTGCTTTAAGTAACTGATGGGGTCTTTAGCAACACAAGGTTCTTGGCTTACATGACCTAAAAAGGTTCATTATAGAGAAGAGGGCTGGCATTGAGCCTTCCTTAGCTCTTGCAGCTCTTTGTGCAGGGAGGGTCACTCCCAGCTCAGGAAGGGGTAAAGTGAAGCCATTCCAAGCAGCAGCTTTTCCCCCTGCTGTGCACTCTGGTGATGTTGTTAGAAACAGCTACAGGAGGTACAAGGGGAGAGACATCAGATCAAAAAGGCTTTACACGGCCACAGTGAGGAGAAACACTTAAAATAAAGATAGATGGGGGGACTGATGACTGCAGCACAGATGAGAGCCTGAGCCCTGCAACCCCTGGGCAGGACCTCTGCTACTCTCTCTGTCCACCTCTAGAGTAGGTGGAGTGCTTGTCCACGAAAGAAAGATGCCTCAGACATGAGGAGAGCTCTAGGATCAAAGGTGGTTATAAGCGCAACATGCTATAAATCAAAACCCCAGATGAGCTGTATGTATAAGAGCACATAAGGATCTTACATTACCTCCAACCTTTAATTATCTGACAATCTGGCCTAACCTGCTTATCTTCTGAGCATTACTCATTGAGATCTGGCAGGAGGAGGTGTCAATAAATAGGGGACAGGTTCTGAGCCAACACCTTCACCATCTGACCTGGCAGAAGTTAAGGTTTAATCATGGGCAGAAATGAGGGGTGGTGGGGGTGTTCCCCCCCCTTCCCGGCCTGCCCCTTCTTAATGGACCCAGCTGATTACATCTCCTGTCCTCTCCAACCGAGGGGAGCTAGCTCCCCTCGAAGCATTTCTCCTCTTATTTCCCCAGTTCAATAGCCCAACTTCCCCTATGGTGAACGATGCCAGGTTTGATTTCTGTGGCAGAAGCTTGGCTGCTGGAGCTGTCTTCTTGACTCTGGAGATATAGCAGCATCTGCCATAAAATCTATGTGAAAACAGTACCAGTGCCAGCAAATGGAAACTGTGGCTTTCTAATCAGCTACATTTGATTTCGTTTGATATATTTAACTTCTCCTTTTTTTCTCCTGTTATTGGCAAATGTGTTATTCTTCCCCAGAAATGAAAACAACCTGCAATTTACTGGATTGCTTTACAGAGTCTTGGTGCAAAGAAGTATATGTCATGATAACATATGATATCTATCGGTGTCATTAATTGTCTTCACCAAGTGAGGGATGGAATGTCTTATATTCCATTCTTTCCCACCTACACCATCAGAATTAGTTCACTGTTACAGGACTGCCAGGCAGACCTATTTCAGATTTGTCTCCATCTGGAGTCTGGGTCACTCAGAAACTCTAATCTTTAACTAAAAGGAAATTATAAAAATACCCATGAAATTAATTTTCACACCTGCAGTTGGAATTAATAATGGCAACCAGAGTGGCATCCTATTTCAGCTCCCTTGAGGTCACTAACGGCCCTGTTCATTAATATAATCCCAACCACCAGAGGAATTCACTGTCTGAGGGATCTACCATGAAAAAAACAAATGATCCCCAGAGCTATGCCTGCACAATGGAAAATGGCTTTAGTCATGTATTAGTCATTTTATCACAAGATTGTCTTTTTGCACTGGGAGGTTTGCACTCTCAGAGAACAGAACAACAGTATTTGACTTGGTAATTTGCACACAGGGTTTGATTATGCTTGCACTTCCTCACTTTAGAAGGATGTGTGTAAATGACTAAGAGCAATAAATGAAGTCTTCTAAGTGTGAGGCTTTCTCATACAAAGTTCACATGCATTTATTACTGTCTGTGCTTAGCATCCATCCTGCATATATCTGTGGGTGATGCTTGTACTTCATCTTGATAAAGGAGTGGTCTATTGCTAAAATGCCGCTTGAATTTTCCCCCGATTCTGCTTTTCTCTCTTAATTGCAAGGGATGAAATGTGTCAAGTGTCTGCTTCACTCAGCTGGGAATCACAGTACTGCCTCTGCAATTTCCCAGTCTTCAAAGATGACATGCAGCTAGCAAACTATAAAGCTAAGCGACTGCACAGTGGCTCTTGAACTGCCTTCAAAAGGCATTTGCTTCTAGCAGTGGAGCAGCATTAGTACTTCAAGCAGGGTGCTGAATAGGTGTGCACTTGAAGCCTTTTGCAGAACTATTTTTCTAAAGGAACTTCTCTAATTATGTTTACTTAACCCTGCCCTAATGGCCATATGTGATAAGCTCCAAGGGTCTGAAATGCAACTACCAAATTCAGCTTTATTATCCTCTGCTCTCAAGACCAGCTTGGCTTATGAAAACCAAAAAACTATTGCCTGTGCCCAGAAGCCATCTGCCCAGGGTGCAAGCGCATTTCTACAACTGCTTGTATTCATCTAAAAAAGAAGGTGGTCTGTTGCCTCATATTAATGTAAAGCCCGAGATGTATTTTAAGACACTACACACCTATCACACACTCAATGCATTTATTGTTCTGGGAAACAGTAATAACCTCGTGGTGCTGCTGGAGAGGTCTTTCCATACCTGAAGGTGTTTAGTTCCATATTCACTATGTCATACAAGGGGGCTTAAAGGTCTTTAGCGATGGCAATCTTACATATTTGCACAGCACAGGAATCAGACAGAGTGAGCACTGAAGATACAGACTTGTCTCCCTGCAATTTGTACAGGTATTTCAGCCACAGGTTTTTGCTCTCCATTTAGAGCAGTTACTAGGATCAGTTACTGTGAACGTAGACTGCATTATTCCCTGCAGAGTATGAGACAGGTTGGGCAGTTTCTCTCTTTATTCTTTCTGCCCCCTCTACAGATTTACACCTTTTATCGCTGTTAAGGTAACTACCCAACTACTTAGAAACTGGCTTCTTATAGTGGCAGGCTAGCACTTTCTGGCATTAGTTTATCCCCAGCAGGTTTAGATTCCATCCCCTGCAGTCTCTTCCAACAGGGATTTATTTTTTTTATCTGCCTGAAATTCAAGGCTCAGCCTAAAGTTGATTCCAGCAGCACTTGGCTATGTCGCTTTGAAAGGGATGATCCAAAATCAAGTGCTAGGAGCCACTAATAAGAGGCAGGATACACCATAAGGTTTCTATTGCTTTCCAGATGACTCAAATACCCTGCTATAAGCAGATCTACCCTTGCAAATTTAAAGGAAAGATATCCATCATGCCCCAATATTCTGCAAGTACAGCTGGGAATAAAGGCTGACTGTAGCTGGATGGGCACAGTCACTGTGAAGCATCAGGACACCAATGCCTTCATATCACCAAAACTGAACAGGTCAGTGTAAAAAGGTGCACTTAACTCCAAGATGACCATGTAGTGCCTTGAGTTGTATGATTCAAGCTACCACACACAGACCCTGATGTCTGGTCACCCTACTGCTACATAACATTCCCGGTATTGGAAAAAATTTGCACCACCATGTCAACTCATTCCAGCACTTGCCAGATGGAAAGATTAATTTTTAGCCTCTTTTTCATTTTCCCAGGGCTAAGGCAGATGAATAAACGCTTGACACCAAGCCTCAGCTGGGCAAACTGTTGTTAGATTAGCAGAGGTGACAGTTCCTGAGGGTCTCTCCTGTTTCCTCTGAGTGCCCTTCTTGAGAGAGGATTTTTCTGTCTGTAGAAATTTCATTCTGACTGCTAGCCAGAAATCCAGCATGAATTCCTGCCATGCCTACTTGAGCAAAGGGGCTGCAAAGCTGAGTTACTGTAGCAGAGTGGTGCTGCTACAGGATTTCCTCACAGAAAAAAGTTCAGTTTTAGGCTTCTTGTGTCATCTCTGAAAGACAACTAAACTTCACATACATTGCTATCTGGGACTTGATCTTGGGGTCAGAAGTACAAGCATGTAAAGAGTCCGCATAAGCAGGAATGACTCGTAACCCCCCTCGTTATCTTCCCTATCACCTGGTTTTAACAATACCCAGGTTCAGAGAGTCATCCTCCTCCTTTGGACTCACATGGCAGCTGTCAGGGTTAGAAGCAGGGCTTCCAATCAGGAGCATTAGCTTCTTCATGATTTTAAAGATAAAAATGTCACTCAGTCCTAAAATGATTTAATTTCCTGAATGGAAGTCCTGCAAACCAAGGCTGGGAGCCTAAAAGCTAAGGACTAACATTGCTTAACATCAGACCAAAAGTCTGATGATTAGAAATTAGCAGTTAACTATCATTTGTTAGTTAGCAGATAACTATTTATTGATGCTACACAAGAATTTTGCCTCAGCCAAGACTGAATAAAAGCAGAGGAAGTTCTTCAGCATTTGGCCCTTCATTTGGGAATTTCAGCTAATAACTCTCCGTCTTTCCTCTGTTTCACAAGTCCCCTAACTAATATACTGGGATGTGTGATAATATTGCTATGACTCATAATCAGAGCTGCAAAGTCCAAATTCAAACTTCTTTAGAGGCTTGGAGTGGTTGGGGCAGAGGCAAAATTACAAAAGGAAGACAAGATGTGGGAGACTTACTCTGAAGAGGGAACACCTGTAGCATATCAATGCTTTTCAGCATCAGCAGCCGGGTAGTAAACAGAGACAAGAAGATTGCTTGGTACATCAGTCCTTCTGGTTGGGACAATTTCCATCCACATGCTTCCAAATTAAGAGGATTTAAAAAAAGATAAATTACATTATACAGTACCCTGGACAGGTATAGCTCTTGGTCTTATCAGAAAACCTAGCAGCTTAGGGATGGGACATCAGTTATATGAGCAGGCTGCAGGACAAAACTAAGAGGAAATGAATGGTATCTTGTACTTAATTTACCTCATTTTAGGCATTCTTTTCTCTCAGTTGACACTAACAATTAACAATATATTTCCATAAGATATGAGATCTGGTTAGCAGGAAAGAGTTGTCATCTGATTCCCTTTGACTATCAATCCTGCATAAACTATATTTCATAGAGGTTTAATGAAGCTTTTCACTAGGGCAAAATACAGACTGTCCTGAGTCCCTCCTGCATGGCAGAACAGCACCAGCTTTCCTTTCATATGTGTCCAGTCATGTGTGGTTCAAGGACTTCAGGGTAAAGTAAGCGCAGTATCTGTAATGCAGAACAATTAAAGTCATTCCCACCACAGATCAGCTTGGCTTATTTATGAACAGTGCGAAGTGAATGTTGTATCAAGACTGTGATGATCTGATGGTTTTAGGAATAAACCTTCCAAAGAAGGGAAGACATTGATACAAAATTGAGGTGCCACAGAAAAGGCCAGATGTTCAACTTTTAGGTCTTTACAGGGCATGCAAATTTTTTTCTCATGACTGAATGTGCATATTACCATTACTTATGCATCCAGCTCATCATCTGAATAGGCAAATATCTTCTGGAGCAACCACACTCAGAATTCAATGCAAAATTCATTCTTTTTGAAAATCAGTCCCCTAGAACACAATGGTAAATCATGCACTATGAAGTGATATGAAGAGATACGCTGCACCCTTCTTCTGAGGTCTTTATTTCTTTTCTCTGGAAAAATGTCTCCACCTTCATGTTGAAAGCCACAATTATTACTTCTTCATATTCACACTGTTACTGTTCAGTGGCTCACATCATTGATTGGGCTCCATTATGCTAAATTCTAGAATGCCCAAAGAGCTAAATATAAAGCAGGAGACAACAGATACAAAGACAGACATGGACCACAAGGTAACCATTGAGCCACAATAACACCCTGCAGTAAATTTGTCTTTCAAGGCACAGTTAAACAGTGCTGGGATGAGTCAGTATGTGATGGGAGATCACAAAGGATGAAGAATTAGTAGTGGCTCTCACATCACTGAATTACCACCATTAAAATAATTATCCTTCCTTGTGTTAGATGACACAGCATCTTTCATGTAACTGGTGATTGAATGACATGCAAAAATTAGGGTTCTGATCTCTAATGATGAAATTACCTTTTTTTTTTTTTTTGACTTCTTCCTCTTAACAAGGGTAAGACTAGTCTCCCAGGAATAGCCAGTTCTCAGCTCTGCCATGGCATTTTGCCTTGCCTATCATTTCTGGCAGATCCAACCACTCATTTCCTTTCTAACCCTGTGATGTTTATGGTTATTGGGTTTGAACAAATGGAGCAAATTAAATTGTGGATGATAAGTAATATAATATACATGAAATGCACTTTACATTTGTTTATCAGCTTGTTAGCAGGCAGTATTGACCTTAACAAGAATTGCTTAGAAGCCCATCTCTAGGCACTAGCATCTGTAAGTCCCTTTGGTACAGAAATTTTCTTTCCATTCGTATTATGACCCACTGTATTTAGCTGTTCTCTCATACACAACGACAGATGCATGTAAGAAGAGATATGTAAGAAAGCAAACCTGCCATGAGTATCAGTCTCTAAAATGAATACTTACTCAGGAAGACAAAATACTCTTCCCCTCACTAGGAAAACCCAATCTATACTATGTACACAAATAACATGCCTGTAGTTTTGGTGCCATAAAGCATAAATCATAATTCAGCCCTCTGCAAATAGCCTCTCTGCACTGAACTGCTGTGCCACATTCCCTGAGGTCCACCTTCTTGGAAAGCAATGAGCAGAACTGGAGGAGGTGGTGAGAAGGACTACAGTGCTCCTAGGGCCAATCTTTGCCCCTGCCACCCCACATCATTTCTACAAGCGTGAAACTGGGGACAAACTGGGATAAAATCTGAATGTGCTTTTTCAGGTGATGTCAATGCAATGCTGGTTTTTCCCTTTTTAAAAAGGTTATAGGATTTCTGGACTCGTGTCAGGTCTGTGATCCCCAGTGCAGAAGGGAGAAGGATTTTTAATGAAAACCCGCTCCAGTTGTGAATATTTAACACACTGCTCAAGTGGTAACAGGATGATAACATTTTGATAAGCCTGGTATTGGCTTTTATTTTTTTTAAGGGTGAACTCCTCTCTCAGGAGTGGAATATATATATATATCATATATGTATCATATATATCATTTCAATATCAGGCCTGTGTTCAAGGAGCTAAACTAAATGCAGTGTTCACAACCATTTGATATTATAGCTGAATAGCTTTCAACAAGCTCTTACTGTGTTTTTGTGCACAACATGATTTGGAGGTTGGGGATGGAAAATGAGGGAACTGGAGGGGAAGGTTTTTTAAAATTTATAGATACTAGCTGAAAGGTTTTAGAGCATTTGACCAGAGTCACAACATGGCACATAGGTCAGGTTATTTTGCAAATAGCAGAATTTCTTCTTTTTTCCTGCCTCTTCCTCTGGCAGCATCAATAAAATTGTTTGATGCACTTTAAATGTTTAATTAAAACATTATGTTAGCACATTTACTGTAAGTGATAAAAACACTTTGGAGGTGGTCTTAAAGCAATTGGTGGTTCTGAAATTGCTAGACATGCACTTGTAAATCAGCTACAAAGTCCATAAATTTGAACGATTCTCTTTCAGGCCTCTGCCATTTCACAGATATTAAATCTGCTTAATTTAATTCCTCAGTAATGTGAAATGTGTACAGCAGCTGATGTGACTTCTTCAGACTGATTGTTTCAGGTCATATAAACTCAGGCCTACAGAGCGCAGGATAGAAATTCCCTCTTAAATTAATACTGTTTATAATTCACTTCTCCTTCAATCCCTTAATCAGAAAAGAAATGTTTATAGTGTGATATTGCCATAAAAGTAGGAATTGTAATGAGTATTTGAAAAAGTAGAAAAAATATACACTAAGTCACAGCTACTAGTACCAACTGTCTCCCCTTTTTAAGCAGGTTTGCTCAACTTGAACGGAAAATTCATTTTTAATGCAAAGCAGTCACATTTATATATGGAATGCAACTCTATTTTGTAAAGCATAAAGGAGAAGTCAAAGCTACTGTAAATTGTTCCTTGCAAATTACTTTGTTCCTCAGCAAGTAACACTGTCCTGTATTTACTAGATGAAATCTATACCCATCTGAAGTCAATGGGAGTTTTGCTGCTTCCTCCCATTAGAAGGGCTCATGTTTTTAGGAATTGCATAGGTAGCATCTTTAGCAATATGCAAGGGATAGCATCTGCTGCTCTACTGCTGTTTTAATACCTGCATTCAAAACACGATAGTAATAAAAGCTTCAGAACAAATTATTACGATTGGCTTCTTTGCCTACGTTGGAAATCTTTACTGAATCAAATTAATACAGAATATAAATATCACAATTAGATTTCACCAAGATGAGCAAATAATGAATTTTTCTTCCTCAGCTAAGAAAGTAGATTTTCTTGAGAAATCTCTGAGTCAGCATTTCTTGCAAGGTGAACCTTTTTTCCCCCCTTTCCCCAACAATAGCTAGAAAGTCAATGATTTCCAAGGATGTCACGGATAACTTGCAATAGGAAAGGTAAAAGTTCACTCATTTTGATGCGTACATAACCTATTTCAGTCATCTTTAACAATACATAACATGAAATTCTTAGCATGGAAAACTTGATTAAATGTCATGTCCCCTACTCATAAAAAAAGCTGTGTGACAAGTTTGTCCCAGGATGCACAATAAAAATTAGCTCCATTAGAGGCTTGACTCAGACCAGCAAGAGCTTTTCATGAACAGCTCTGCTGCAGAAGCCACTGCGTGGATAGTTTATTGACAGGAGGGTTTCCAGTGCTGTGGACACTTCTGTTTATTCTCTGCAGTGTCTAGTACCACAGAGTCCCGACTGATGGCTGAGGCAAGGGATAAAGCAGCAGTGTACAACACATACTGGAGTTGGTGATGTTAGAGAAGTGTATTGGTGAAAACGATACTGTTGTCTTCAGTGTGTTTTTAATTCATATCTGCTCTCTTTCCTGATGAAACCGCATTTTTACCACCAGCATGAGGTAGAATGGATTTTTATCTCTCATGCATCAACAGAGTTATCAGCACGTTCTAATTACGCTGTGTTGTGAGAAGCAGCAAGAGCACAGCTGGACTTTTCCAATTCCAGATCTGAGGTGTCTGCAAGGCAGACATTTAAGAAAATAACTAGATACTGAGGCTCATTAGACCATGTAGCATTTAAACTAGGGTTGAATTTGTCTCATGAACTCTGTCCTGTGTGGTCAAATTCCAACTGTATGTCTGCTTGCCCTACTATTAATCACTTTTTGGATTAAGAGACAAAATCACCTCTCCAACATTCTTAAGCAAATGTGGTTTGTTTTTTTTTCCATAAACAAAGAAATCAAAACTATTTGTCTTAACTTGTTGATTTGTCCAAATTATCTCATCCTAGATCTAATAACTGTCCCAAATATTACTAGGAAAAATTCTCTGTAACAGCTGCACGTCTTTTAAAGCTATTCTTTTTTTCAGTCTTACGTTGTACACATTGCAGTCTTTAATGGTTAAAAAGAGTAATAAAGTAGTAAAGCCTGGGCAATCTCCCTCATCTTCACCTGACCTACTTTAGATTCTCATAACTGTCAAAAGAAACAGAGAAACCAACTGTTGCCACATAATGCCTTCATTAATAAACTCTGACAAAACCCAGTCAAGCATCAAAGTCATTTTCAACAGAAATTTATAATGTGTACTGGAGTCATTTTTAGAATAAATTAGGTAGGTGCACTGGAATAATTTATGCTACCATTTCTGAAAGGAAGAATACTTGATTCTGTATTTGTAATAAAAGTGTATTCTTAACTAGAAAAACACAAACAAACAAACAAACAAACAAACATAACACACCCAAAACATAACACCCAGATTTTGGCTAATTCAAGTTTTGTCATTACGCTTCATGTAAAGAAAAAAAACCCAAAACATTTAGTATCAAATATCAATCCAACTAGAGCTTTAAAGTATGTGTATTGGACAAATACCATAAGGTGTGTTCACAACTCAAGAACATTGTTCCTAGCTACTGTGAATTCTGACAATGGATAGGCATTAAGGTCTTTATATTTGTCACGAGTTAAAACGCAACCATATTTTTCTGTAACTGATCAGTCCTCAAGGTAAGCTCAAGGCCCTCAAGATTCCCCCTCACCTCCCACACCCCTTTTTTTTTTTTGTTGTGTGGAAAACTACATATTTAAACAATTTTAGTATTTCATAATATAGTTTGTGACAGGGCTATTTCACCATTCACTAACATGGGCTGTGGTGTCATCACACAGTCCCTAACATTTTGTCAGTGTGAGTCTATGGAGAAGACATCAAGATGTCAATGTATTTCGAAAGGGAAAAGAGTGTCAGTGCAAGTCTACAGAGAAATGGTGGTATGTGAAGAGGAAGCCAAATGAAATTGTATCTGTGATTGTACAACACTGTCACACAGAGACATGCTCAACCCAGAAGCCTGTAAAGAAGCACATGGAATATTCAAGAGGAAGCAACCAGGTAATTGTGATATTTTCAAGTATTAAGGAAAAATCATCTCTAAGTAACTCTTGTCTGCTAAAATACCTCATCTATAATCAGAAGTCTCATAACAGTAAGAGTAGGTGATTGGAAAATGATACAGTAGTGAGTGTTAAATAAGAGGACAGATGAACAGCCTATTTGATGTGCATTGAAGTCCTCCTAATCACTCCCCTAGTGCAGAGGAATATCGTGAGAAGTTTCCTTCCTGCCTTTTCCTGGCCAATGGAGGATGCAGCATCCTCCTCAAGGTTTTGCACAACCTGCGGGCAACTCAGAACAGCAGCCAGTAACACCAAGCTGAGAAACTTCTGCAACCAAAGGATCATATGTGCCACAGCATCAGTACACAAATAACGCTTGTGGTGCATGGTGTATCTGCTGATTTCATGGAGCTGTCTTGAACTCACTAAAGGCAGACTGAAAGGTTAATTTATGTATAAGGAACCGGCCAAAGCCCTCAGGGATGCACAGCTTCACCAGTCTCTGCAAGTGTTTCTTTCCTCACCACAACCATATTTCATAAAATATTCAGTTCTGCAACTCCCCTTCCCACCTGCCTCCTCTTCTCCCAGCTGTGCTGAGCACTGTCCAGTGTTGTGAACAGAGTGGCTCCCATAGCCCTATTTCATGCATGTCCTTGGAAAGAACACCCCACCATTTCCGAAGTGCAACTCTATAACAGTGAGTTTCTTTTTTTTTTTTTTAGCCCAGACATCTGGAATGTATTATCTAGGGCCAGATTTGAGGAGTATCTTCACTTTATTCTGTCTGCAGGAAAAAGGAGGCCAGAGACTTCACATTACTGTAGCACAGATGAGCTCTAATAATTTTTCTTTGCATGATTAGCAGACAATGTGAAGGTTCATGTTAAAGTGTAGTCCACCAAGGCCCTTTCTGACTCTCAGTTAGGAAGTTTCTCCATCAACATTTGTTGTATCAGGGCAAAACTAAGGTGAATGAATACGGAGACACACCTGCTGTGACCCAAACGGGGCCAGGTTTCCAGAACTACTTCCATATTTTAGGAACAGAAGCTTCTTCAAGAGTTCTTGAAGGTCAATGGTCTAAAGTGATTGAAGCACCAAATTCAGAAAAAAAGTCTAGGCCAGGCCAGGATTCAGAAGCATCCAGGTATCACTCTTACTGCTAATGCCAACACTTGTCAAAATAAGGTGTTCTCTGCCCTCCCCTCAGCTGAAAAGTGACACTCTGGAGGTCCAACCACACTATTGGGTGTTATGAAAATAAGAATAAAAACACTACACTGATCCCTACTACATTTATTTACCATAGAAAAAACTCAAGAGCTCAGCACAGTAAAACAGATGAAAGATGCAACTGTCCTGACCTTGAGTGTTTGGGTGTTTTGTTTTTTTCCCTCCGCCTTTTGCTCCGTATTGTGCTCTGTCTTTCTAATGGGGGGATTTTCATCATTACCACAGGCAAGGTCAGAGCGTGCTGTCTCCTGGGCACATAGCTGTGGCTGCTGCAGAGCACAGCAAAGCCAAATCTACCACTGGTGCAACTCCACCAAAGCTCCCAGCCTTACAGAAGGGACTAATTTGGCCTTGTGTATTTTGAATAAATTGTTAACTCTTCTCGGCATGAAGAAGTGATTATTGAAAAGTTTGCCTCCACATACAAATGCAAATGACAGTCGAAGAACACGTGAATGTTAATCTTCCAAACCAAGTACGTAGACAAATGCTAGTCATTAGAAACATTTCCGTGCATTTATATTAGGCTGTCCTCTAAAAGACTTTTCAGACAAATATGTCATCAAGATATTCAAAACCATGTAATCTTATCCAAAGTTTCATCTATCAACAGTACAGTTTTCATCTCTCGCAGCTGTGTGTCAGAATGTGCAGGCAGATTAGCCAGCTGATAGCAAGGGGGGAGGGGAAATAGGGGCTCTGTCATCATCAAGAAATACTGCTGGAGAGAAGAGACTCTTGCTGTTGATTTCTTAAAAAAAATCTCCCCAAGAACCCTTTCCATGTGGTGGGTAGGCAGGGGATATTTGCAAAGATGGGCTATTTTTTTGACAAGAGTTGGTCCTCGTCTCCGCTTGAAGTCCTCCTCCCCCCATTTCCCCTTCCCTGCAGAGTGTAAGTTCTCATAATAAAAAACATCCTGAGCACAATTGTGTATCTGGTGTCTGTGGCAAATCACCCCCCTCCATGGCAGATTAATTCACCAGATTTCTTGTGCCCTTACAGGCCTGGAGAGAACAAGATAAAGCCCAAATCTAGATGGGTTTGAGCTCCATCTGCACCCTTCACCTTCCTCAAAGGGCAAATCCCCACACAGGTCCCTTCTCCTACAGCCAGAGGGATCACTTTAGGGGGGAAATAAGTTTACCTCAACACTTTTCTGCAAGCAAATTCTGTAATTCTGTTGTTTCAAGGAGAGAGATGAATGATGACATATATGGGCTTCTGATAAAGATGAGAGGAGATAGGACTAAAACATACGGTAAAGCATTGTGAAATGATTCCTCAATATGAGATTCAATATGCTGCAGTTGTTGTCTATGAAACAATGTCTGAATCCATGCATATGAATCCATGCATAATCTTGTGCATTCATTTTGAAATACATTCTTTCAAGTGAATTTTAGCATTACTGAGGAACTCTAGCATAACAGCACTTAACGTTTTCAAATTTGAGGAGAATGGGAAAGATTTTCAAAACCACAGAGAAGCAGTTAGGAC
This sequence comes from Chloroceryle aenea, assembly GCA_013399075.1. Taxonomy (NCBI): domain Eukaryota; kingdom Metazoa; phylum Chordata; class Aves; order Coraciiformes; family Cerylidae; genus Chloroceryle; species Chloroceryle aenea. The sequence continues at coordinate 158,587 of VWZY01007623.1, read as the reverse complement.
TTAACATCACTGAAAATAGGCTTGTGCTTTTCTGGGTATCTTTGAAACAAAACCCTAAAACTCAGTATTTAGAGACACAAATCGAACACCTTGATTTTCATAGCCACAAATACAATTTGTGCTGACTGTGCAGAATATTCAGTATCTCCAAGTATCACCTGCCCCAACATACCCAACTTCAGGTTTTGGAGTTCCATTTTTTCTTTTATGCTTTTGGCATAAAGATACTTCCCCCCAGAGTCAGTCAGAAACAAGGGCAGTGCCTAGCCATTTGCCAGGGACTCTGATCTTGGCTTAAAGGAGTATTTCAGCAAAAGGGAGTCTATTTTGGTGGAGAATCCTATGATATGGACACCTCCCAGTACCATGGATTGAAGCCAGCTAATGTCAGTGAAGTCACCAGACAGTCTGCAGGGATTAGGGTACGAGTCACCAAAGCCCTAACTGATGGAGCTGATCACTAAGGGAGGCAGAGCTCTCTATGTTGCTCATATTCCTCTGAGCTTATCTGGTTCCTTAATTTCAATACCAAATCAATCTTTTTAATGGGAGTGTAATGCTTAACTTCTTTCCAGAACTTTTCCCTGTGCTTTGGAGAAACTCAACTGAAAAACATCAGAGTGTAGAGAAAGAGCCTTTCAGAGCCAATATGGAGGTGTCGAGGGAGGGAAGGAGGGAGGGGAAGTTAGTTGACAGCTGGAATATAACTCATATGCAACAGCAAAATTTAACATCCCTGGAAAAGGAGCTCCAATATGGTATTTCTTAAATCTTCATTTGACAAACTAATTTTAAACTAAAAAGCACTTTTTAAAGCTTTTAAAATACTTATGTCATTAGTTCTTTGCTTGGAAAAGTACCTTTGCCTCCTCTGAAGAGAAACGGAGAAGTAGTAAGGAGCAGGGTGGGAACGGGAAGACATTATCTGATGAAACAAGACAGTGCTCCCAGCCTGGGGTTTGCTGTCCTCCCAGCAAAGCCCAGCCTGCCAGCTCGCTGCCCAAGCACACATACCTGCCTGCCAGCCAAGGTCCACCAGGTCAAAAATCTGCTTTATAGAGAGATAGTGCCCTGAAATAGTGTTTACCTAGCAGAGCCATTGCAGCCTCCCAGGAAATAATTCACATTTTCAAATGAGCCTGCATTCCCAAATATTTATTTGCTAGTTAGATGGTAATGGCTCTAGAGCAGTTGTTATGATCTTTTGGGGACAGCATGCAACTTGTACTGCTACATGGAGTTTGTGTACCAGATGAGGTATTAATCTGGTTAGTTGAAATACTATGACCTGTCTACAAATCATTAATGTTGGTTGCAGTACTGTACACTGTAACACATCCACTTCAGGGCCAGCCAGTCCAGCCCCACATAATAGATATTTAGCCCCAAAAGGTCTGCAGACCTTTCCCAACCCTGTTCCTTTGCTGGCCGTGCTGCCAGACCAGCAGAAAACCCAGCAAGGCATGGGACCATGGGTGGAGACTTCAGAGTTACAACTTCAGCAGGCAGAGGAGGAGGAGGAAAGCAAGTGATCTGCCAAAACAAGCATGGGTGGTGTGGCTTTGAGAAGACAGGGCCACTGAGCAGCAGGGAGCAGAGCTTGCTGGAGTGGTTTTTAAAGATGGTTTAGAAAACTGGCTTTGATTTTAACAGCCGGTTCTACCAACAGAGACCAAACTGCCTTTGGCACAGCCCTGTCCTTTTTCTTCGCCTACACACCACTACAAGCCACAAAGCACTCCCCAAGACTGTATAACAAGCTTAACTTCAAAAGACCAAAAGCCACAAAAAGCATAATGTCCCACAAGAAGGGAGCAGGAGCATGAAGAGAGGTAGTAGTACTGATTTCTCCAGATGCCTTTTTATGAAAGGAGAAGAGTGGGCAGACAGAAGGTTATGTTACACTTCCACATCATCTTTCTGTTCCCAGATCCTCTCCAGCTCCCCATAAAGCTTCCTAGCTTCAACTAAGAGATACAGAATTGCAGTGTGGACTCAAAGCACCCATGTATAAGGTTTTGGGTTCCAGTAGGTACTGGGGACCTCCTTCTAACCCCATCTTCCAAGAGTGAGCAACTAATGGCATCAGTGCTGCACTCTCTGTGGTCATCTCTTCCCTGTCCAGCTCTGAGGGTCTTCAACAGAATCTCTGAGGATCCACCACTAAGGCTGGTGTTTCCTTTCTTAGAGTTCTGTCATCAAGCTTTTTCTCAGAATGGCTGGAGTCAAGGATGTGGTCTTGGCCTCATCTTTGAAATTCCTGTCTTTTTTCAGTGATTGTGCCACATAGGCAATGCTATTCACCCAGCTGTGATGGTAGCAACAAGGAGATTTTGCTGTTGCTCTTGGATGCTTATTAGAAAAAGCTGCTTGCAGAACATGATGTGATTGTTGCGTGTACACCCTTGTCTTGTGCTCTGCCTCTGCCTTTCATGGTGTTCCCAGTCTCCCTCTCACAGGGGAGGGGAACATAGAGGCTGTTCCTGAAGGGAAGGACATTTTGCCCCACGTGAAGTTTCACTACAACAGTACAGTGTCGCTGGCACTGCATCTGCAATTTGCATAGTGCAAGCATAATCAAAACAGTTTTCCTCCTAACTCGTAACTGATGGCATTTCACTGAGATGGATTTACCATCGTCTGGTTCTGCTGCAATAGCAAAACAGAAAAAAACAACCTTGTGCTGTATATAATCAGAGATGGGAACACTAACCCAGAAGTTGTATGTCCCACACTAGACAAGCCAAGCTGCACAGAGGTAACACAAGTTCAGTAACTCCTTCAGCAGATTGAGCCCTTGATTACTATCTGCTTCAACGAGTTGCAGCCCTGCTGAAGGGGATTCATTCACCCTTTCTCGAGTCAGGAAGCCACCTCTGATGCTGCACCATGGGCTAGGGAGCCTCCAAACACATTTGGGAAACAGAGAAGGTGTTTTCATCCCAGAGGGGATGTCTCTTAAGGCATGGTGAACTCAGTCTGCTTTCAGAAGGTTTTTCAGGCCAACAGAGGCACCCGAAGTTTTAGATTAAGATGACACTGCCAGATGGCATGGCCCAGGAAGAGGATGGAAAGAAGGCTGCAGGGGATGCGTACACTGATTTCTCCAAAGACTTATAACCACAATGAAGAAAGAAATAGCTCTGCCACAAGAGAGTCTGATGAGAAAAGTCATTTGCTACTGAAATGTAATTTAAAAAATGTATTTAATACCAATTAACAACACAAGCCTGTAATATCCACTTACATAAACTGCTTGTGGATTACTTGCTTTTCACTTACTAACCTACCCACTAATTTCTACAGAAAAATAAAAATACAGGTCAGGCTTTTGCTACCAGATTTAGTTATTTTACTACCAGACAAAGATGAGCCAGAATGGTTGTCAAAAAAAAATAAGGAGGTAGGGGGGGCAGGAGAGAATTGGGAAATCTTAGACATTGTATTAAAACAACAGTTTTTAGGGTGTTTGATTTACTATTCAACTGTGTGCAGCTGCTGCTGTGAGAAATCGGAAGCATGCCAAGAGAAGGGGGGGGGAAATTAATGGGTGGGGGAGGTTTGCAGAATCAACTGGTTAATGAGATATGAAAATTTTTATGAGTAAGCCCCTGCTGAAAAGCACTTGTTTGTTTGAACCAGCTTACTGCTTAACCACCGACACGGCAATTTGGGTACTCTCTCAAAAGCCTTAATCACCAAATATGAAATTTAGAGAGCATTTGGGTTTTTCACGCACTAGTTTAGACCCTCTGTACTTCCCCCTCCTTATCTTGGAGCAACCCAAAATCTGCTGGGGTCCTGGCACACATTTCATCCACTCTGCAGGCTGCAGTGCTCTGTGTGAAGGGGAGCACTTTCTACAGGGAGGGCGATAAATGACAAGTCCTACAGACGCACAGGGAGGAAGCTCAGCAGGGTGAGGTAAGAGATGTGGGTCTGAATATCATCACAGGGAGGACAGGAGGGAAGCAGTGCTCTCAGCACTATGCCTCTCTCAAGCTGGCCTCACCTTCCCTCAAACCCTGTTATGAGACAGAGAACAGCTACCCTTTCTCCATGGAAGGATTCAGGGTTCAAATGTCCATGGAAGATCCATGACCATAATTTTTTTAAAAAGGAACTCTCTCTGCTTTGTCCAGAGGAAGACTCCCAAGTCTTTAAAAAGTCCACACCCTCCCTTAGCATTTCATATAAGACCACTTCAGCAGTCCCCTGCAGACTGTCCCTGTCCTCAACGGCATGAATCCCATTCCTGGGAACCGAACAATTTGCAGACACTTTACCTGGCAACCTAAGCACTAGGTTTATTCAGCACTCTAAATTTGGAAGCTGCATATTATTGCCTCTTAATCTCTTTTGACATAACCTAAACCTGGTTTTGTGGTCCAAGTCAAAAAAAAACAACCAAACTTCAGCCTCCTCAGAACAAGCCTGACATTTGTAATAATTTGAATTATGTTTTGCCCAGTTTCTTCTAGGAAAAGGCCCATCGTATATACAAATGCCTTTGACTTTGCTTGGTGTTTTTTTTGTAAATGGCAAAGGCTCAACAATTTAAGAAAAATAAATATCTCAAATCTCTAAAAACAAAACACAAACCCTGAGGCACAGAGCTCAAGTCTGTGCCACACTTTGGTCTGCACTATTCCCCATGAGTAAGGGGGAACTAGCACACCCAGAAGCCCCGGCTTTCATCTTGGTTTACTCATTGGTGAAAATCTGCTGCTGTAAAAACTTCCAACCTAAAATGCTCATTTGTAGTTGACTGATAAACTCCCCAAAACAATATTATTGCCATAGAGAGTCAACCATAGCCACAGCTAGTAGGCAGCTAATGGGCTTGGACCCGTTCTACTCCTAATCATATTAATGAAGGGTTATTTTCTAGAACTTGTTCAAGTAACAAGCATTTAAACTAAGGGATTCAAGCAGTATGCAGTGCTCCTTCACAACAGCACACTTTGAATGCCCCTGTTTGCATCTGCCACATGGCGAGAAGAATACCCATTGTGTTGGTCCTCACTGTAGAATATTAGACCAGAGAAATCGTTCCTTGGGATCTTATCTTGCTTACCTAATTGAGATGTCAGGCCACTGCATTTAAACTGTAACTTGCAGACTAATTAAAGGTAACAATTTGGTGCTTACCTAGAGATTCAGGGAGATTGCATGATGACCTGCCTGTGCTGTAAAGTCAAGATTAAACAGACTGAACTAAACAATGTCTTTATTTTCCTGGTACTGCCTGCTTTGGGGGAGTAATCCCACTTTATCCCCAAACATAAACCTTCTTGTTATTCAGGGGGATATAACCTAGAGGTGCCTTACAGACCTTTTCACCTGGCTTTGATGTCCTAACAGTTACTAGCCTGCAGCTTGTTTTCCTGCTTCATCTGGCCCCGGGTTGTTTCCAAGCAGCTATATGGTTAGTGGGAAAGCCTCATTTTTCTTCAGGGAAAACTGCAAATGATATAAAGGTTTGTATATGGTTTGCTTCTTTTTATTTGCATACACATATCATCTTCTAACTCCAAATTCTAATCCTTGCATTGAACAACAGTAAATAGGATCTTCCTGCAGAAGAGCAGGTGTGAAGTGGCAAGTTAAAAGCTTAAGGGTCACTGCTGGGACAAAAGGGATCAGGAGGCAGTTTTCCTGTCTTCGTGAGGATGATGATGATGCCTCAATTTCACATGGTATGGAAGGAGCACATTTATAAAAAGCAGAAGTTTATTTGACAGTGTTATGAGGGTAACTGGAGGCAAACATTTGACACTGACATGCTGGAATGCTTTAAAAATTTAATTAGATGGGTACATTAGTCATAGTTGTATTAGGGGGTTCATGTACTACATGCAAAAATGCATACTTCAGTACAAAAGAAATATTTAAGTCCTTCCTGTAAATACCATTTCCCTCATTATTGGGAAATGTGGTCTCTGTGGGACCATTGACCATGTCACTGTATTTACAAAAGTATGGTTAGAATAAGATTAACAGCATTTATGGGAAAGGTTTTCCTACACAGAGAATGATGTCCATTATACAGGGAAGGGTGTGCAGCCAAATTGCAATGAAGTAGGTGTATGTGGCTTCTAGCTGATTTAAGGTAGGTTTACTTCTATGTTGTTAGAGAACATCTTTAATAGCTTCATGTTCCCTAAAACAAGAGCTGTTGGTGAGGTGAAATGCATTGAAGCATGTCAAGGCGGCCTACTGGTATTTTGCCTGTCCCTGGAAACCATTGGGGAATGCTTTCTGTATTCACAGTTGTCACAGGGAAAGTTCCGCAGAATCGCTTGCTCTATCTAAGTAGTTAAAAAGCATTTTCACAATTGTGTTCTTCCAAAGTAATCCCTTGGGGCTACATTTATTTGGAAATTTCATCTGAACCCAGTGCAGATTGCACCAGTTGCTTCTCATAGCTCTCAATATGAATCTGCATGACTGCAATTAAAATTTTTGATAACTTGCAAGGTTGAAGAATGTTTTCTTTATACTTAAGCTGAAGCTATATCCAAAATCTTGCAGGCAGATACTTGCATTTCAACAATCCTCTTCCACTGAAGAGTGAACCAGTAGACTAATTTAGTCCAAATATTTCCCACATGCTTGATATAAAGGACTGTGTTACTGTGGGGCTGCTCCAAAATCTACAGAAACCAATGTCTTTGCAGAAAAACTCTGAACATGAAGAGCAAGAGGGTAAGTTCAGGTTTTTGTTTTGGTTTTTTT
>VWZY01007623.1:108098-151838 GCA_013399075.1 Chloroceryle aenea | reverse complement strand
TTTTTTTTTTTTTTGAACTCCAAAACAAAGAATTGTTAAATTAATTAGAAATCACAGTTGAAAGGATCTGCTCAACTCTAATACTGTATACATACTGCCATCTTCAAAATCCTCCCTACCTCATAGCATGTACTTGCATCTTTCTTTAAATAAATAAATGCCTATTTTAAGTCATTTGCAAGGATTTCTTTTCAGAAATCCATGAAGAAAAGGAATTTGTACCATTTCCCTTATTTTTCTTTCCCTTCAGCTTTACTATACATGGAAAATGAGATAGTGTTTTAACACAAGAATGTTAATTTAGTAGTAAATAAGCAAAAAATTAGTCATGTTTTATTTTAAACAGTGTTTAGTTGTGGTACCATGTATGACATTCAAAAGTAATTACAAGATTGAGACACCAGATAGGAAAAAGAGAAAAACAAAAAGATGACTCAACCAATATCAACTAATATTTTGTCTTAATCAGTGTTTGGATGGTTCTGAAGAATTTTATCAATTCTACAGAAAAAGAGAAAGCTATACTGGTAATCAGTTAATTTCCCAGAATTCAGTGCATTATTTGCAAAGAGGATACTGTTCTCTGTAATCACACCTGTAAGCTCATTAAAAAGGAAGATGTGTAACTTCTGAGGAAGACAGTTGTGACCCTAGAAAAATCACATGTATAAATATCAGGAACTTAAATTATGTCAGGGAAGGGTGGAGAAGAGGACATCCAGGATTTTATACATAAAATATTGAACAGTAGTCTGCTTTTGATTGAAATACTAAAACATGGATCAAAAGTCACCTTCAGTCTAATGTACTATTTACACACACTGAAAAAAAAAAAGAAAAAAAAAAGAAGTGACACACTGGAAAGGGAAGGAAAGTGAAGTCTAAAAACCACAATTTGTATTAAGGCAACTGTTTCTTTTCTAAATGGCAAATAGAAAATCACACGCTCACAAACAGACCCATTATTGTCATTTTGGTTGTTTAAAATCTGTAGATCAGACAGACCAACTGAATTGCTCTACCATAAAGGATAAACAACCAAATGACCACAAATTTGTTCCAAGGCAGAAGCGCACACAATTTAGGTTTTTAAACAAGACAGTAGGGGTAACTGCCCTGGTCTAAAACATCAGACTTCCCCAAAACTGTTACAGTGAGAAGCACTATGGGGCTGTAGGGATATTTTGCCATTAGCAAAGGTATCAGCTGATGGCTGCATCTAATCTAGCATTGGTATTAGTATCTCAACAAATGTGAGGGATCTCTGCAGGAGCAATGTTAGTGAGTAAAGCACTCAAGAGTTAATTTCAAGGACATATTTAACTATTGACAGTGCTATATTCAGCAAATGATAGTGAGGTTTTAATTTGCATGACTTTGGAGAAAAGAGAGTCACCCAAGAAAAGCAAGACAGAAAATTAAATAAGTATTATGGATGCAAATCTGTAAAGTTTCCAAATGGTAACCAATATTACACTGAACAATGGTCTTCAAAAAAAAAAAAAAAAAAAAGGGAGACAAAGATACTGTTACAGGAGTCTTTTGAAACTGAAGAGAACAAAAGCACCTTCCAGAGCCATTATCAGGATGATGAAGAAAAGCTTAGAGTTCTGAGTGAGATGCATAGAAAAATTTTAACATGGTGATGCTATCATGAACAAGAAATTTAATTTAAATAATTCACAGAAAATTAAACAAATAAGCAAACCAACCATGAGAAGGACTAAAATGAGCCTGTAGCAGAGTTGTTTGGATGGAAGTAGGATGCATGATAGGTCCCTTATTTTGGATGGTGTGCCCAGAGACACCATGTTGTCACTCACCAACACTGCCTGAGCAGACAGATGGATGAAATCAAGGTCCTAACACATAGTTCCTCAGTTTACCCCTCTGTTAATCACACTGGTTTATTTAAGTTCAATGAAAACTAAGGCTCCCACTGACATACGATGATGCAGTTCTTTAGTGACTTAGAATTTAAGTCCCATTTGCAAAAGTCTGACAGACGCTTTTGAAAATTGGATTCACAATTAGTAAACCAGACAACTGAACTCTTAAGATCATTAGAAAGATATTAGGTAAAAACTTCAAAGTCAATGGGATTTGTACACCTTAGTCACAAAAACTCATCTGAAACTTTTCCTTTGTGTCAATTCTAATAATTCTCACAGTTGACTATAGTGTGTTTATGACAACCACTGAGCATGATAAATCAAATCTCAAAAATCCAGAAGGAACAGGAATTGAATAAATGTCCCTTAAAACATTATATTCCCTAAAAGGTAAGAGAAATTGTGACTAAACCACGAGGAGAAAAAGCCAAAAAACGTAGCTTGTTAAATCAGACTGAAGTAGTTCCAGCTCATCCAAAGCTTGTTCCCAGGTGAGTACTGGAAGATCAGAAACCTGTGACTAACAAAGCCTAGACAAAATCAGATGATGTGTCCAGAGCCCTCATTGTGGAATTCAATAGCTGGTTTGGTGAATCTTTTGAACTGGTCACTTGAGAAGGAAGTGACAGCTTAGTTTATATTGTTTGCGCAGTCCAATGTGTGAACAGCATCTTACTGGAATAGTCTGTGTTTGCAAATAAGATGACAAGCTGTACTATATTAGGGTCTTTTGCAACTGGCAAAGCATCCCCATTTTTCATAGAAAAGGAATCATTTGTTTGGGAAGAAATATCATCTGACAGTATTCCTAGAACCATGCTTCAAAGAGAAATTTGAAGCCACTCTTGTATAATGTGCAGGCATTAATACTCATAAACAAAGTAATCCAAACCAGTAACACAAACCTAGCTCCTCTCCCTCACTGCACTGATCAGTGGGGAGCATATGAAAATCAGGGTCGACCCCCCCCTTCACTGATAGAAAGGCACTTGGCTCTGTTGCCCAAGGATCAGCCCAAGCCCTTGTATCTCAAAGCAAGAGTGGAGCATAGCTGAAGTCTTCCAGCAGTGCAAAATGTGAGGAAAGCCAAGAAGAATGGAACAACAAAAATAGCATCAAAGGAAGAAGAGAAAAATTTTAGCTGGCTGGTGGTGGGAGCAGCAGAATAAATGGCTGTATTACACGACTGTCACCTGAGTGAGCCAATCGATGCTATTAAGACTGAGTCAATCTGTGTCTGTACAAGTATAGCAGTGCTTGAATGATGACAAATCTCTGGGTCCAAGGGGAGACATCCTTCACCTTATTGAAACGTAAGGAACCGGCTGCAGTGATCAGTTTTGGCAAGTGTTTCTGATCCATAGCTGGGCCATTCCCATCAGGTGCCATATCCTGAAGCTTTATGCCTTTCCACATAATGGCACTACTGCCATGCTGAGAACCTGAATTACTGTAGACACACTGTGTTGACTGCTGTCTTTTCACTAAAATGAATAATTATTCATCTCCCAGTCAAGCTGATTGTTTGAAATATATAAAAGGGAGTACACAAGAAAGATGCTACCAATAACAGAGATTTTTAATGCTGCTAACATGGCCTCTGAGGAAAAGAGGGCTGGAGGAATAAAGGATGGATTCTGGTCCTGCCATCAGTGATGCTTAAGTGGTGTATCTGTGAACTGGTGGGACTCTGATGCAGACATTTTTTTTTTTTTTTGTGGTGGGAGGAATGAAGGGCCCTTTTTCTAAGCCCATTTAATATCCCCGTCTGCAATCTTCTTTCTTGTTGCTGTTCTACCCTTGTCTTTCTTGGCATGGTGCCTTTACCCCCCCAATCAGCAGCTGTGCACACTTGAATAGTAAATCAAACACCCTAAAAACTGTTGTTCCAAAATCTTTTCAGATCTTTCTCTTCTCTATTTCTGTTCTCTTTTTCTTGCTAATGATTAAGGCAATTGGCTTTTTTTTTTTTTTTTTTTGATCTGGTATGAACTCATTTTGTGTTACAAACAACTTGCTGTATCACCATGTCTATCAATGAAAGGACCTAGAGGTACATCTAGTTCATCTCCCACCAGTGCATGAGGTTTTTTTGGGGCCATTATGGTAGGAAATGTAGAGGGGGTGTGTGGGAGGTGTCAGTTCCTCTGGTAGCAGGCCCCAGATCATCATGTAAAAGGACAAGGAAGATGGTAACAGCCTAGGTTTCCAGGTGATAGCAACATAAACACACTTCACTCTTGGCTGATTTACATTAAGCAGCATTTGTTTTAATGGTTTCAAGAATATTTCCACAACAGAAATGCCTACAGGACTGATACTGCAGAGAGGGAGAGAGATAGAATAGCAAAATACCAGACAATTAGCATCATGCAGCATATCATACGCTTTTTGTTGAACTAAACAACCATCACGGTGTAGCAGTGAGTTACTTCCTGGAAAAAATGGTTGCATTTTTTCCCCATAAAGCTTAGATTTACAAAAGGTAACTTTGTTGATAGAATTGCCTGACTCTTGCCCAAAACACTTAGCAACTTAACTGTTCCTGCAGTTTGAAACTATTAAAGAAACTCATGATGCACATTTAAAAAGAACATTCTAGGACTGCCCCTTTTATTCACGAGATACTTAAGCCCATGGATAGCTTCTCCTTTTCATACGTACATCTGTGAAAGGTATGTGATGGTAGAGCTTTGGTTGTGAAAATACAACGTATGCTTTATTACAAAGAAAACCAGTTAGAAAACCAGGGAAGACTCTGATTCACCAGCATGACTCATACATGCACTATAGAGCCTGCAGTCCCTTCAGCAAAGATGCAAACCCAGCAGCATGTGAGTACTTGCAGCAAGAACATATTTTCACTAAATGAATGATTTTGTCAACTGCCTTATCTTACTCTTTTTGAGGGCAGTGGAAAATGTCTCACTGGACTTTGGAAGAGGCCCTTAGAGGCAGGAGAAAAGTCCATAGACACCATGTAAATATCCACAAAAATGACTCAAAGCCACTATCAAGATAATATTGTTGTAGGAGATGGGAAGTTAGATTTCTGAGAAGGCTGTTATGAGCCCAGGGAGGACCTGTTACGTTGGGTAGCATCCGATTGTGATTAGTAAAGCTGAGCTATTCAGGAAATTAATAATTTAGGATTCCCAACTCAGGAGATAATTTTGACGTATTTTCAGTTTTGACATATTTTCAATTTCAGTAAATGCATCTGAAAGGAAAAAACACCACAACAAAACAAACCAAATAAAGGATTTTTGGATGTCTTAAAAAAAATGGAAATAAGTAGACAATAAGCTTGTTTGAGGGTAACAGTTAACTGCAGCGTAAGGGAGTTCAATGAATTTCATACCCAGAGATGAAATAATTTTGTTACATTATTCCAACTCCAGACAACATCACTGGTCCAACTGATTATTGTAAAGTGCAATATTGGAGTTACATGGCAAGGACTCAGGTTGTTAGGGCCTGCTGTGTAACAGCATCCACTAGAGGAAAGAAACCTAGTTGAAATGCAGTAGCAATTTATTGGGTCTGCTGGGGCTACAAAAAGTAGGGTAAGAATGTGCATGGGGCTTAGTGGGAGGAACTCAAGGTACAGATGCAGGTAATCTTGTTTATTCAGCCCTCTCAAATAAGTGGCTTCACTTCTGGAAGTGCAAAGCACCACATTGTTCTCACTGAGCTAGCCTGACAAAGGAAGAAGCCAGGTTAGTGCTGCTGGTTTCCCACTCTCCATCACAGCCATGCCCAGTGCACCCACTTTTCCAGTGGAAAAGGTTTATTTTTAACATCTTGCTATGCTAACAACATTAAAAGAACAAAGCTCTCAGTTTTGTTTCCAATACTTTGTTATAGGATGGCAAAATTCTACCATATTTTGAAAATTCTCATGAGGGAAGGAAACTGCCATTCTTTCCATGTTGCTGTAGCTACGACAAAACCACCTCTCTAACCTGGATCTCTTTGAAGCAATTTTTTTTCTGTGGTATATTTCCTCATATACGTAGATTCCACTTGAACACCCCTACATATATTCAGTTCTTCTGTCTGAACTGCAGGTCTTTAGTTATATGGGCTCATATTCCTTGTCTTTTAGACTCTAAATACTGTCTTAACATCCCTTTCATCCACACTTTTAGCTTAAACCATGGGACTATCAAGCCAAGGCTTACATTAGGTACAGTAGCTTGGTGCTCCTCAACAGAAGAGGCAGATGCAAAATTAAGTTGACTCAGATCCTACACACTCATCTGTTAAGTACACTGTGCTCATATGAAAGGTCATCTCAGTCCCATAAACTCTTAGGCTTATAGTTCCCAAGCTAACAAACTCCTCATTTTTTTTCCAGAGCTACTTGCAGTCTTTCCATGCAGAAACTGCTTATATCTGGAGCTGGTGGTGATCATTAATGAAATGTATTTCCTAGTATTTCCACACGATCAGCTAACGTGGCTTTGGACTTCAGACTATTATACATAACTTCTGAGTAACAATAGTGACAGTCCTCTCCGTTTCATAATATTAGGTTGGACCTGCAAAATTTTGAATGGCTAGAATTGAAAATATTTAAAAAGAAAAAATAGATTAGCAACCATAGCGTGCATTAATATCAATTAATACTTATGCAAAACCTCTACATAGGGAATTAACATAAGACATGCTTTTTCCTCTTCCTAATGGATCTATGGCTGACCATCAAACACTATTAAGCAAAACTGATTTATTTCGTAGCTCATAAGGTTACTTCTGGGGAGGGAGGACAGGTGAGAGGCTGATTTAGTGGGAGACATTATCTGAGGAATGCTGCCCTCAATTTCAGTGGAGGTGGGATTTTGCCTGGTGCTGCTCCCCTTCCCAAAACCTAGCTCATAGCTCCTCTGATGCAGTTACACCATGAATCAAGAAGCCTTGAATGTAGACACATGAATCTATTCAGGTTCATCTGTCTGCACAATCTGACACAGGCATGTATATTAAGGAACATTTATTGCTACAGCCCATGAAAGAAAACCCTATGGGAGTACAAACATACTTCCTTAACAAAGCAAACAAAAATCTATTTCTGTAGCCTAAACTCCTGTCTCTGGATCCTCAGCAAGATACTTCAGCTATTTTAATACCATTCTCCCACTTCACTGTTGTCAGTGGCAAAAATGAGGGTATGCTACAACCAGAGATCATTTATCCCCATTTCTTTGCTGCTCTGTAGTGACAGAGTACTGTCTTCATCTTACTCTTTAAGCATCAACAAAACACATATAGCACATGTTGAGTGGGACAAACCCCCACAGTCCTTCGCTGTCATTACCCTAACCAGCATCCACAATTTTTGAAGAAAAGTTTTCCTCCAGTGGCAAGAGCATTTTCCCATGTTTGCATCAAGATTCCTCTCCTACATTGCCACATAATGAACTTGTGGTAAGAGGGATCTTATGCAGTTAGGTGTCTGTGTTTATGCTACAGAAATATTGGTTTTATATAGACACAATTATATGTTCACCGTCACTGTGCTAGACCATCTCTCAAGCACACACCCCGAGAGAGAAGCACCTATTCAATCCCAGGGCAGCACAGGAACAATTTCTCTGTATAGAAATTTCTCTGTTTTGCTCCAATACCAACATCAGATACTCACATACCCCCATTCCTGTATGGACTAGGTCATGCTGGTGTTATGCAATACATGGTCTTTGCCTTTCCTCTACCCACAAGTTCATAAGTCTAAACTCAATCTCAAAGCAACCACAGAAGTACCCGGCTGACCCTCATGCCTTCATGTGAGCTCAAAATCCAGCTCAGGTACTTGAGTGTCTGGGTATGGATTCAGGGCAGTTACAAACATGGATCTTCATGGCAAGATGAGAGAATACACAGAAAAAGTGTTTTAAAAAGCCCCAAGAACAACGAACATTCACAAAAAATTGAAAATATAGATGCATAATTTAGGGTTAGAGAGACTGAGTGCTAGTCATTACTCAGTATCACCCCTTTCTTTCCCTCCAAATATATATATGAAAGCCAGGAACAAATATTTTTATAAACAGAGAAGAGGTTTTCTTTTTTTAAAATTAGATTATGTTAAAAAAATAATCTATGATGACTGGAGTGAGACTGTACCTATACAGAGAAAATACTATATAGCCAAGTGAATCATTAATCCAAATATAATGTATAACTTCACAGCAAACAAAAGCCAGACATATTAAGAGTGACTTGTTTACAATACAGGGTTACATATTAAAATGTATGTATAATTGAAACCTTCTGTTAACACCCTCTTGAAGAGATGAAACACCAGTTTTAAGCTTTAAAATGTTGTGTCTTAAGTAAGAGCTCTGTATGTAGAGAGCAGCATAGAGAGGAATTCTTGCTGATAAAAATAAAAAAAATACAGCTCCTATGAAAGTGTTTAGCAGAAGTCGCTCCATCTTCATCTGTCTCTATCAAAGGAACTCATTGTCATCTCCAGAGAGAAACTTAGGGGAAAGAAAGTGTGCTTTATTGAAAGTAAGATGTATGATTTAATCTGATCTCACCAGAATTTCATTCTAGCCCTAGGAAGGTTGCCCTGGTGACATCACACTCTGCATCATGTCCTCAGCCCACAGGCATCCATTGTAAGATTTAGAAGAGATTTGGCATTAGTGGGGATGGGAAAACACACGTTTTGGAGGACGGATCAGGGAGAACAAACACATCTTCCAACCCTGCTACTGAAAGGAGCCCACAGCCTTGGCCTGGGTTTACACTCATTGCCTCCACCTCTTCCAGAAAAAAATCAGAGACAGAGAAACAAATCCCCTCATTTGCACCAAGCTTCTTTTCCAAACCATTGGAAAGTACTAGACAGAAGAGCTTTTCTACCACTTAACCAATTTCACCAATTCAGCTACCATAAACAGCTTCTCAAAGCAGTATAGAAAGCAAAGAAATCAGATTTCTACCTCTTCCTGCTAAGAAATTGATTAGAAAACCCTTCTCATCACCCATTAAACTAGAGGGGGAAATAAGAAGAGGAAGAACAAAGAATCCTTTGAATGATACATACTCATTTTGCTAGCAGGCTAGGTCTGCCCTGCTAGAAGCCCACAGAAATAAGTGTCATTACTCCACACCAAGAGCCCTCTAAATGGTCTACTCTGCATATTTGTTTCTCTTTGTATACTCACAGGTTTGGTAATACAGCCAAAACCCAACTACTTTCCTTGTCCCATAATATTCCCTGTCTCACTCAGGGAAACCACTTCTGACAACCTCCCTGAACACAGTCCTCTTTGCTTCCCAAGACCCATTGCAGCCTGTCTCAGGTGGGAGCTGGGCTCTTGGACTGATCTCTAGCATTACGCATTGTTTTGACCCACCAGAAGCTGGCTGCTTTTCCAAGACAAGCAGTCCACTTAAAGGCACCAGAAAAACCGCCAAAATGCATTCCGACAACTGCAGCTCACTCCACACACCAATACATGGACAGCACATGCACAAGGCACACGTGCTGTCTAAGCTCTGGGAGCTTAATAACATCCTTTACAGCCCCTTTTGAATATTACAGGCCTGGAAATGAGGGAATACAGTAGTTCACAAGATGGAGAGATATGGAGAGATCTTATTCAGAGGTGATACTTCAGCATAAACCCCACTGCATCTGCAAGACCTACCAGGAACATAACAGAAGACACAGATAACACAATACTTGTGTGCATCACAGTCACATTTCACTATGCTTTCCATGGAATAGGGTTTCAGTATTTTCCATCTCACTGAATAAATAGATGGGACTATCCCTCCAATGATGTGGAGTACTAGTTTCTCAAAACAGAAGAGCCCAGGCTCTCTTATCCCCTTTCCTAGAGCTAAACGCAGAAAACCTCCTCTGCCAAATCCTCTGGGCAGGTGATAGACTCACCTGTCTATTGAGCAAAGACAATGAGAAAGTGAAGATTGACTTGCTTGTTATCACAAGGCTTCCAGCTGCCTCACACACATTGGGAAGATAACTTCAGAGGAGCCTTGTTGCAAGTGGCCCTCTTTTCCAATCAGTAGGCATCATCACAGTCATATAAGGAGTTAAAGCAGATACTAGCATTTGAGTCATTACAGCAACATAAAATACTACAATTTTCTGGGTTATTGATTACTGCTTTTCTGGCATTGCAACCCAAAACACTGAAGGAAGTCAAGTGGAGAAAAAGAAGAGGTGGATTTAGCATGCCAGTGAGCTGGTTAAAATACCTTCGCTGGAAGAAGTGGTTTTATCAAAATCACATTTTTGGCCAAAGGTATGAATTTTGAGACAAAGGCTTTGCAGGCAGTGTGGGCAATTATTTTATTTTTTTTCCTGGGTCTCTAATCTGCCTAATTAGTCCCCTAGTCATTCAGCTACCAGTTATGCACTCTCAGGTTATACTCTGTTTTATTTTAGTGCAGTTTCATTCTGAGCTGCACTACAACCAAATTTTTAAAACATCTCAAAAAACAGTGTTTGGTTTTTTTTTTTAATGTCCCTGACATCTCCTTAGTGTTCATAGATAAATAGCTCTACCAAAAACTCTATGGGAAGCTTATACACTTTAAACATAAAATGGTGCAGTTTCCTTTCAAGACACTTTTTACAGTCAGGAGAGCAAGGATGCGAGGCAGAAGCTTTCTTCTCACTTTCACTTGGTTTACTGAAGCCTAAGTTCCTGTTAGAAGTCCTGAGGCACATGTGTTCTTTAACACGTAACTTAATTTCCAAAACAAATAATTACAATTCCATTTCTGAGTGTTACCCTTCCCAGGAGCATCTAATGCATATATGCAAAAACTTGGAAGCTGAAGCTCTGCTGCAGTGAACTGCTCACTGTTTGAGGGAGATTTACCCTCCACTCACCCTTTCTTCCACTCAGAGTTAATTCTACCTCTGGATTACTTTTAGACAGTTTAATCCAAATAAGCAAACAAAGGCAGCTCACAGTTTTGTCACCTACCAATCCCTCCAGGAAAAATAAAACCAACCAAACCCTACATGTTGAACAGATCTTTCTTAACATCACATAGGAGTAGCTCTCAGTTACCTCACAGAGAAAGCCTTCTAATGTAAAAGTTCAGTATCTTACATCATTAAGACCGGCTCCTCCTCCTTTTAGCTATATAACACTGACCTAATTATACAGAACCTCAACACTACAGTATGTAGCAGGTTCAGTTTAATTTATTACACGGTACCTGCAACAATACTTATTAACAAGCATCTACACTTATCCCATACCCAGGGCTAAACTCTAAATCACCCAGTCACCCCTTCTCAGTTGAGAAGGGTGAATTAGAAAGAGCAGAGGAGACCCACGAGGTAAAATTAAAACAGACATAACAAAACAGCCGAACTAAAACCAATGTCAATATAGAGTAAAAGTTATACTCAGCCCAGCAAATGGATGGCAATCACAAAACAGGGTGGGGGAGTCCTCAGGAGCCAGAAGAGGAGCAGAAAACATAAGAGGTCAAGCAGGAATCTCTCCAACTTCCCCCTTTATACTGAGCATGATGTTTATGGGATACACCTGTAGCCAGCTTTGCTCAGCTGCCCTGGCTGACTCCAAACTACTAACGGGCTGCAGACTATGGCAGGCCTATGATTCTATGACAGAACAACAAGCTATTTCAAATAAGACCTGTTGTTTTACTGCATTTTCATCACAGCCAAACTTGTAGATTGCACTGTTTTATTTTCTATTATATGTATACCTCTATATATATGTATTTTTATATATTTATCTGTATGTACACATACACTCACAATTGCCCAACAGAAAAAAACACTGCAGGTCTACTTATAATTACAGCAAACAACAACCAATACTGGTGATTTGGCATCTTGTGGCACGCGCTCGTTTGCACACCTTTCATATTGAAATCCACCCATGGAGGAAAGACAGGCAGCTGCCTGCACAGTGCCTCACCCAGCCAACCCCGCTCCCAGCACGGCTGCCTGTGGAGATGCCACTGCCCCAGGAGGTCCCATTTTTTCCTACCCAGGTTAGCAGTAGTTTAAGGCAGAAGTCCATCTCTTCCAACATCTCTGTATGTCAGTACAGATTTTTATTGCACCTTCTTGCACAGGTAACAACTTGAGTGTATGCTGATCACAAATGGTTTTCAAGATGGCAGTGCTGTGTTAGATAATTCCAGATGCTTGCCAGAAGCTTTCTGGTGAATTGTTATCTGCAAGACATCATTTCTGGTGAGCTAAGAGCAAGCTGTGGAGGTTTTCTCCACACCCAGTGTACCTCTCAGGGTACTTGTGTACAATACACCAGGCATTCTCCAAACTAACCAAACCAGTCCACTTGTGCACCTGGAATGCCTATGTTCATAAAGACACATAGCTTTTCCTTGTGTCCAATAGTGATTGAATAAAAATAAATAAATAAATATATGTATACTAATGAATTATTTCAATCATCTTAGCCATGACTATGTCAGTGTGTCAAGAAGTAAAGCAGTAAGAGTGCCTGTTACCCTCTTTCCAGTATCCCTCCTCTCCACCTCAATCCTTTTCTTCCTTTAGAAGTTAAACCTGAACTTTTAAAGAGTAGATGAAAATCAATATCAGTAGTGAGCTATAACATGGAACTCAGTGCCAAGACACACTGAACAACATTAATTTGTCCAACATCTATACTCATGAAAACAAGCCCTTGAATTCTGAGATATTTCTATTTTGAGGCTCTAAAATATTTGCATTCTTTAAAGTCCCCATACTCTTCCTTCCTCCATTACTTTTTCCTTTTTTTTTTTCTTTCTTCCCTGAAGGTCTGCATAAACATTCCTACGACTAGCCAAAGAAGTGATATGGTCCAGAAATAATGTCAGCTCCTTAGTTCCTTTCTTAATTAAGCTGAGGGAATATAAACTATTTGGTGACAAACATTCAACCATTTGGGAAGATGAAGCTCAAATTCTCCTTGCTCATCAGCATGGGAAAGGAAAACATTAGCTAAGAGAGCTGAAGGTCTTTTCTTCCCTATCTTGGTTTGGCCAGTGCAGTTATGCCCATACTGTTTATAGGGGCACAGTTCAGTACAAACCAGCAGAGGCAACGTGAGAAGACAGAGCCAAATACCTAACTGGAATAATGGCATAAATACTTTTATCACACGTACATGGGACAAATTGTGATCTTTCGTTTCCCTGCAGACTCACCATTTCTCTTCGCCAATTCTGAACCCTTCTTGTACAACATAAAGCTCTCCCAGCAGAGGTGGCCTGAGCCACATCTTATTTTTTCATTGCCAGAAAGTATTTCTGAGAAGGGCTAGAATAAAGCATGCCAGAGTCTGGAATTAGATACAAATTAATTGCCTGTAATTACTGAAAACATCAAGTATTTTTTTTTCATTTTATACTTACTGTTATTGTAATGATGTTCAATTTACAAATACAATTATTGTAAATTATTCTATTGATAACTTCAGCCTTCCTATTGTGTGCAATCACCTCTCTAGATTTCTTGTGGTCTTTTGAAACGAGGTTTTTTAGCCATGTTGTAGATACAAGTTGAGCTGAAAACTGACTGCTGTTCTCACCATGGCTTTCTGTTACTCAAAAGTGGGGAACTGGTAAATTATTAGCTTATGATTAAATTACAGTATTGCTGCAACATCCAAGAGGTCAAAGTCATAAACAAATTTTATTTTTGTCTTTCACCAGAAGCCTAACACATATTTCCTTAGCAGTGTTTCCTCTTTAACTTGATTTTACTTCTTATTTTTTCATTTTATACCCACTTGGGTTGCTCTTACCATTTCATGTAAAGTAGGACTACCAATGCCCTGAGGAGGCATTGGGAGAGCTAATAAAACCAATGCATAAAAGCCTTTCAAAAGCCAGGTTTTATGTAAAATATGTAAGATTGATTAAACATTTTCCTTCTTGAGCCTCCTCAAAATGTGTAAGTATTAATATGCACAAATAGACAAAGAGGTCTGAAAATGTTCTATGCTGGAGTATGCATTCAACCATAGTCACTGCTCACTGCAGGCCTGTTTGGCCTCGGAAATGCCCTAGGTGTGTTGAAAATTTAGTACATTGTTTGGTAAATAAGCAGAAAAAAGCCCTGTAAATATAAGCAAAAAACTGTAGCAGAGTTAGAAGGACAATGTTGAGCAGCATGGAGAGATGCAAGCAAAAGACATTATGAAGAAGATAGAAAGAGAAAGGGGAAAAAAAATGAAAGAAAATTCTTAACTCTTTGAGACTATTTAACTTCTTCCCAGAAAATGTTTTCTTACAGCCTCTTCCCTGTACAGGGAACTTCATGTTCTCCTCTGCATAGCCTTTCCTCTTTATACTTGCTTCCTTTTAAGTCATTTTTCCAATTAAACACCTTTATTCTTGTTGTCCAGATCACCTTTTTCAACAAAATACCCCTTTTTTTCCCCACCATTTTTTTCCTTGCCCAGTTTCGTTATTTTTATGTGTGGCTCAAACTGGAGGAAGGAAAATTCAGGTTAAATATTAGGAAAATCCTCTTTGATGGTTCAGAGAGCAGAAGCACTGAAACAGACTGCCTGAGGAGGTGGTGGAGGTTCCATCACAGGGTAGTTTTAAGGAATGAATTCAACAAATATGTGCTGGGGATTTCCTAAGTCTGGCTGGCCTTGCCTTGGGGCAAGAGGATGGACCAGATGACCCCTTCAGATCTCTTCCAGCCTTATGTTTCTGTGATTCCTTTCACCTCTCCAAGGTGTGGGAGTATTTAAATGGGTCAGGGTATGTCAATGCTTAATTAAAACTTTACAGCACAGGACAAGCATGTAAACCTGTAGAGACTATTTTTCCAGGATAACTGTGCTTACATCCAGAAAGGTGCTGACACAGGCACACACATATACACATGGTGTTGTAAGAGGTGTGCTCATCATTTATTTATGAAGTTTATAATCTGACACTTAAAAAAATATGATCCTGACAGGCTCCAGCATTCCACAGTTGTTGAAATGTCACCTCTCAGATACAGATATCGATTTACAGTTTGAGACCAAGCACATTGTATTCAGTGCTAACAAGCCAGCACAACTCTACTCGACATTTCTCAGTGAAAGAGAGGGCTAAGTGGTACATGGTGACATTTGTTAGGAAGCACTGAGTTTGGTGGGTGTATTTTAACATTAGGCTATGAACTGGGGAGCCTGTGGATGCATGTCTGTTCTGCCTGGGCAAATGGGTGAAGGTTAAATGAGATGACAGTGTCAGGTTTTTATCTAGAGCCCACATATGAATGGGGTTTCTGAAGGAGTTTGGTATGGGGAGACCCATGAAAAACAAGGTCTAAATAAACCTGGTCACCTGGATGCTTCTCTGGCATGTGAAGAAGCAATTTTAATCTCCTTTCTTTCACAGCTTTACTGAGATCTCCAGGCACCCATTCAGCCTCTAGCTGATAGTCCAAAAAATCTTGTGCTTCAGAGTATGCTGACCTATTTTGAATAATCACATAAAGTGAGATAACCTAGCTGGAATCCATGTAGTCTGAAATGCTAAAAATAGCAGTTGCAGATCCTGGAGAACATATAAACTGGCACACAGGGAATAAACCCACGATGTCAGTGGTGGACAGCTGACCACCAGGGAGGCAGTGAGAAGAGTGTGATAGCTATATGAAACAAGATCTCAAAAAAAAAAAGATTTGCTTCATTTACATGGAGCTTGTTTCCAGATCAGAAGGCAAACAACTCAGTTGCAGCAAAGGCTATGGCAAAGTTCCTGCTGACACTGCTGGGACAGTAAAAAGTTTTCAAGACTTAATGTGAATGTAAACTTGCAAAAAAAAAAATCCCTAATGAAGAAATAATCTATTTTTCATTCCATTTCCATTGGTACCGAGCCAGGTACAACACATGACTGCATTTGCTGCTACTTTTAAAGCAAGTTTGTACATCTGTTTCAGACACTGATCATTGTGTACACCATACTGGGCACGCAAAGAATACAAAATTCTTAATGGCCCCATCCTTTAACCCCAGTATAAAGTCAACTTTCTGAAAGTTTTGGCCATGATATGCTGCTTGCTGTAATTTTAACTGCTGTTTTCTGGAACATTCAGGACTGGATATCTCACTTGGAAAGAGCTGTATGCTGAATTGGTAATGCCCACAGCTTCAGCATGATATAAACACTTACTTTTGCTCTCTGTGCATTTGCTGGTAAAAAGGCAGACCACTTTGTGAAGAGCAGGTGAATTTTGAGTAACCAGAAGGTATTAGCAGATTGTCTTAAAATTTCCCCCTTTCCTTCTATGCTTGCAAATTGGCTGCATGCTTTACTTAAAATAGATTTCCTTTAGATGTCTTGGTCCAAAATTTCTCCTGCTGATTTAAAAAAAATGATTGCTTGTTGTCCAGGGATTATTTTGCTAAAAGATAAGCTGAGAGATCTGCTGAAACCCTTTATTGTATTTCCTAACCCAAAATGTGCTAATGATGTTAACCTCACTATTATTATACTAAAGAATTTCCATTTGGCCTTTATTTTTCAAAAGAGCTTTTAATGTTTTGCTTTGTGGTGCCACCCTTTATTTATTTATTTATTTAGCCGTTGTGCTTTGTGGTGGTGGTGGGTGCTCAATTGCACCAGTGGATGTGCAATCAAACTTGCAACGAGACAGTAGTCTCTGATTGTCATCAGCTGCAGCTCATTATTCTCTCAAGGATTCCTTGTGCCAATCGATGATAAACAATGTGTAATCACTTGCAATTGATTGCAAATCAGATTGCATAGACTGGCATGTGGAGTCCTTGATGGAATAATGAGCGATGCCTTTTGCCCACTCCTGGGTCTGTAAAGCCCACGTGCCATGATCTGATAGCTCCTCTCCTCTCTTTGCCTCAAATGCTAAGCAGATCATGCAGGATGTATCAGGTCAAGGTTGCGCTTATATTTGGCACATGACATTGGGGCTATTCATTTCATGCTGGTCCTGTCTCTTCCTGGGTGTGCTCTAGGGCTCTATTTCCCTAGGACATTACTCTCTGTGAAAAGTTACAGAAACAAAATCTTTGGGATTAAGAGGATGTTTGTGATCTAGCCCATCAACAGTACACTAAATCTTTTTTCCTTTCTGAAGATTTCTGAATCTTTCTGTTTTCCCCTTTGAAACTGGGATGACTGCTCGGTTTTGAAGCAGTCAGTAGACAAGTGGTCTGGACAAGTCACAAATAAGAGAGGAATAAGCCCCTGCTGGCTTATTTCAAAGCCAAGTAAGATATGTGGTTCTGGTAGGTTTTGCTATTTTGATTTTACCTTCTAAAGTAGTGCTAAATGGATCTAGTCTACTGTCCATAGGTGGCCTGAATAAGACCACAAAAAGCAGTCAGTGAAATTATGGCAAAAATAAGAAAAGAAGGCAAATGCTTTCAGTAGCTGCTTTGTGACTGGCATTCGTGGCTGCCAGGAGGCGTAGCTGGCACTGTAATTGAAAATTCTGGTAACCAAACACTGGTATTTTGATTTTAGAAGTATTTTGCTCTTTAATTTTAAAAAACATTGTTATTTACCAATCTCCCTTCTAGCTGCTGTAGCATAGTAGATTTCTGGGCTAGAAATCTTATGCTTGTAAAAAAGGTCAGTGTTGTTTTCATTAGAAGAGGTCAAGAAAGATAATATTTAATTGTTTCTCTTTCTGGATATTTTAGTTTTTCAGGCTGAGGTGTATGTGAGACTGCACTGACCTCATTCCAAGTACAGATTTTAGAAGAGGACAGATTTTGTCTGATTTCCACATGAAAAAAAAAAAAAGTATTAAAATACTCATGGAGTAGGTTGTTCAACTGATAGTGGGTTTTCTGACTTCAAGAAAGCAGGGTCTTGGCTTGATCTTTATATTTAAATGAGAAAAGAATAACATTAGCATTCACTGAATATTTTGATTGAGATAATAATCTCTATTGATAACATACTTCTTTTTAAACATCTGTAAGGCAATCAATTGGAAACTGATGCACGGCTGTAATCTTACTTTAGAATCAGGTTCTTAGTAGGGACTTGAAAACCATAAAGGGCCAAAAAGCAGACTTCAGTGGAGATGATGCTCTCCTGCTAATTATGCTTTTAAAAGGCATCTTAATGTTTGGGGTTTTTCTGAAGAAAAATTTTCCTTGCAGTTTATGTAAACCAATGTAGCTCCACAGATTTCAACAGAATTAATCGATTTACCCAAATATCAGCGAGGTCATGGAGAAAATTACTGAATTAAAAATGCACAGCTAATAATAAAAGAGATGGTCTGGATTTGTAAATCTTTCTCCAAGGGTTTCATTAATAGTGTGTTACAGTACAACTTTCTGAAGCTGCAGTGTAGCTAGCAATCACTCTTCTATAAGCATCACAACAGTCACTCTTTAAGAGATAAAGCACATATATTAGCTACAGCAGGCTTCTAGAAAAATATTATTCCCAAGGGAATTCCCCCTTCAAAACCAAAATGGGTCATGAATATTTCAAGCCGATTTGCCTTCATTGACCAAAACTGGTATGTCAACAAAGGAAGCAAATAGAGAAGTTTGGTTTTTTCCCCCCTAATAATCTCAGTTTATAAACAGAAATAGAAGGAGATATTTTCTTAACTTTTCTTTTTTTCAAGTATAGCTTTACCAGAGATCTGAAATATGTCAAAATTCTCCAGTATTTTAAAAGGTCACATATTTGACTAGTTGGTTTAAATTACCTACATTAGAAACAAATTCTCAGCAATTCACCTCCCCAGCTTGAGAACACACTCTAAAACTATGTGAAGCGTTTGAAACATTACAGACAGAACATTTCAAAACCAAAGTGTTTTGGAAAGAAGGGAGCAATTTCTCACCGGTGTGAGTAGTCCCTGCACAGCAATGGCCAGGGGCAATCTGCACCATTGACTTTAGTGGCTTTTGAATCATGCCTTTATACCCTTTCAAAGTGAATTTTAGTCGTTGGATTGAAATATTCAGCAACAGTATCCCAGGACAAGGCATCACTGTACATGAGCTATGTATTTGGGCAGCATGGTATTCACAAGCGACTGCACAGATTCATTGCTGCAAACAGAATTCCTCAATAGCAATGGGATTCATGGGACGCAACATCAACAGAGGCTTTGCAGGTGGTTTTCACTGCTCCTTGAGATGCACATACTGATTGCATCTCCCTTGCAAGCCAGGGGCCTCCTTTCTCCATCTGCTCTCCAAAGAGATGACTTTCTGAAGGTGATGCTGAAGGGATTCACCATTCCCCCTGCGTGGAGAGCAGTGAGACACAAAGCAGGGGGCTGGTAGAGATACAGGGCTGAAAACCTGCCAGAGCTGACAAGAGAGCAGTTATGAGATGAGCTTTCATCTGCCCTGCTGAAGAGGAGGGTGATTTATACACGGTATGTGTCTGCTCAATGCTTGAGCTGGATGAACAACTTTACTACTGGATTTGTTACACATCTACAAAGAGGAGAGCTCTAACCAGCCTTACGATAAAGGGATGATGAAGGTGTGGATGCTATGCTATCTTTGCTGTGCCTACAGCTGTCTTGTGTAAGAGGAGTTGTAATGTGGTGTAAAGTGCGGGAGACATCCTACATAGATTTATTTACTTACGCTATTTATTTCTGTATCATAGATAGGCAGCATTTCACATGTGCCTCCTATGTGAGTCACAATGTTGGCCAGTTTACACATGGAGTGGGCATGGATGTTCTGCAAACTGCTTGGTAAATATTATACCCCGTCTTGTATCTCCTGCTTTTGCTTTCTGCAGTGTGCTGATGGAAATATACAACTGGTGACCATCTGTGATAGGTGCTTAGTTTTTTTCTGGTTTTGTCTTACTGTAGGAAAAAGCAATTTAACTGCAAGCACTGAAATAGATTAAACATCATTTGTTTCTGCTTTGACATTTGTTAAGGATTTTTAAGCATTAAATGGTAAAACAAGAGCTATAGTTCTGGCTAGAGATAAATAATTGCAGCAACTGTGCAGAATGATGAAAATACTAAGGCAGGATTTATATCTTCAGTGTGACATTAAAGAATATACAAACTCTCTTACACGGAAAATTCTTTCCCTGAGTGTATATATTGTTTGCTGTGTTGAGCAACACTTATAAACCAGAGGTGAACACCTGTGCACATCTGAAAATCAGACAAGATTTCCATACCAAAGAAGCAAGACTGCTTTTAGCCAATGTCAAAAATAAATACAGCATAAAATACAGAGTGGTGAGAAAGATGTTCATGCCTGGAGATGGATTCAATGTAGGGTTAATCTGGGTTTTGAGGTTCAGCTGAGAGACCTAATTAAGACAAGTGTTGTCTTCCAACTGCAGAGATATCTCACGGAATTTCAATATCTTTTGGCCAAAACCTTGTAAGAATCACTGTTTTCGTGAGATTATAACTATAGTTTATAGCAATGGTCCTCCGGACTTGGAAGTGACTTAGAAGCAAAAAAGGAGGAGAGTTCAGACTTCAAAATCTATCTTAGCTCATTCTTTCCTAATGGTAACAAATTCAAGGAAGAAAAATAAAAGAAAAATACTATGAAAGTGCGAGAAAGATTTAAACCTGAATCATGGAAAGATGATGGGTCTGTACCACTGGCACATGCCTATTTAACTTGCTACCAGTAGACACAGTCTTCTGTCAGACAGTCTTAAACTGTTGAACAATGTGATATATTGTTGGAAAGTACTTGGAGAACATTAATCACTGAAGTGTGATTTACAGGTCTAGTCTTACAAACAGCAGCACACAGTGCACGAGAAAACCTTTTTACAGCATTTTTGAGCAGAGATGCCATGCCATACTGCACTTTGCAGGTAACTCAGTACATTTTAAATCCAAACCAAGTTAAGCTTTATTTTCTCCTCTGCAAATCTCTACAAACTTTTCCTTGAAGATGAAGACTCTGTTATATGGTGTGTATTACAGAAATTAATAAAGCTAATGAAATCAGGCACTGTTGGTTCACGTGTGATTCATCAGTCACACATCTCTGTTTAACTTGTGCAGGTTTGAGCCTACTTCTCACACACAAGTCTCACTGTTAGTTTAAGAAATCCCCATATGAGTAGAATCCATTTTCTGATGTACCATAAAATATCTAATAGCAATGAATGATTATAGTCACAAGAGTTATTTTGGCTGGACTTGTGGTAGGTCCCCAGGCCCAGGATTAACACCACTTTCCCTGCATTTTGAGAACAGAGGAATTGTCAGTATACTCCAACCAGCAGTGACTAAAACCAGATGTTTCAAAGGAAGAAACCTCTCATTAGGCTGGTAGGGAATGAGGTTTGAAAAACTGGTTTGCTTGTTTGTTTGTTTGTTTTAACAAAGGGGAGTGCAAATACACCTGAGTGCAAATGCAAATTGGGCTTTTTGAGTTTCATGTTGATACAGCAAAGCCTAAAGGAAATTACAAAAATACCCAGCCAACAAACAGCCCTATTTAGTTTGTGGTTTCTGTGCTAAACTCCAGCCCTTGAGGATCACCGAAGGCAAGTTCAGGTTAGAAATTCTGCCCTTTGGAAACTCTGCTTTTTGTAATAAAAGTCCCAGCTTGGTACAGCAAGTTTCATTCTGAAGAGCTCATGTAGGGTTACCTTCATAGCCAAGTATTTAGCCTGTTTGATACGGTGTTATTTTGGTTATAAAGAAGCAAGAGATGATAAGTTGGGGATCTAAATGTAGCATAGACACGTGTCTTCAAGTTGGACAGGTTTTTAAACAGTAGCAGTAAGGCAGGATAATATGAAGCTCAGATCCAGCAATGCCTCCAGTAAAAACACCACCCAAGGAAGAACATCGGAGGGTAGTGTGTGCTCTGGCTGTGGATAAAAGAACTTACTTCAGAAACCAGGCATGAAGTGAGGCATCCCAGCTAAAGCAGTTTTCTTTGAAAGTTAACTCCTCTCTCCAGGCAGTTCTGTTGTGTCCCATCTGTTCATTACACTTGTCAGGCAAAAATGACTGAGGCGTATTTGCCTGACAACTGGAAAGAACCAAGGGTTTGCACTAGGCAGGCAAATACAGAGGTAAACATCCAGACCTTTGCAGTCACAAATACATACTTCAGCACTTCTTTTCCCCTTATCCGGTATCTATCTGGCCATCATATAACAATACAATATGGGGTTATGGGCAATTAATAGAGGTTGAACGTTCAATTCCAGCACAGGCTGAATTCTTAGGAGTGAGTACAAAGTACTGTAGGTAGCCTCTGTCCCAAGAATGGTGGTGCCAGCACATGCTGCCTAAAGGACAGGTGTGCTTGAACACAGGACCATTGCCCTGACTTGCTCAGTGCATGGCTCTGGTACCAATGTAATGGGGTAATGGGATGACAACTACCATTATGCACATGGCCTCCTTGCTAATAATAGCTACCTAACTTCAGGTAAGTCACTTCTCACTAATGCTACCTCTGCAGCTCCCTCTCAGAGGGGTTTTGGGAGCGTAAAAATATCCGAGTAATCCTGAGGGCTCTGAACAGTGCAGAACTCCATAACAGTATGTGCAGAGGGGTACCTCCACCTCCTTCCTACTTGCAGGGCTGAAAATTGCTACCATCAGACCAACAATGCTGAGGCTACAGGGAGAAATACTCACACCAGAGGAAGAGATCCCCCAAGGCTTTATGCATTTTCTGCATGAATAGTCTTATATGCCCCCATTATGGGTCTTTCCCTGACACTGTGTTCTACATTTGGGGTCTGGTAGCTAGAAAGGTGTGCTCAGAGATGGCAATACAAAATGGCTCAGAAAAGCACACCACAGGGCAGTGAAACTTGGTGACTTTTATAATTTTTTTTCTATTTAAAAACAAAATTTCAGTGAAATAACAAGTATTATTTCTTTTCAACAGAGTAAAAGAGTCCCTACAGTATTTTGAAAGAATGTCTGTTTTATAGGTCTGCAGTGATAACATGTTGGAAGTAACTAACAATTATGTTATTTTCGTCCTCACTAATAATGCTCAGGGAGCAATTGATGTTTCTTTTAGAGTTAATAAGAAACATTTGCAGCAAAAGCAGGAACTGTGGAGATAAAGCAATTGGCAAGAAATAGTATGTTTAAATACCATAAAACAGCCAGTATCCAAACAGGTGTGAGATAAAGTGGTATAAATAAACTACTCTGTATGCAGCCCATCACACAGCAGAGTTGTGTAAAAAATTGCATGAAATAACTTCACTCCTATTCAGAGGAAAATACAACAAAACCAATCCTTGGGTCTCCTAATTAGCTTTAGCACCTGAGAAAACATTTCACATGTCAAAATCTCTAAGTTATTCTGTAAAAATGGAAAACAAACAAAAGAAGCGGTCAGAGTTACAAACCTTTTTGAGAAATTGCATCTAAATTTTGTAAACCTCTTCACCAGTTAAGGCCAGCATCCTGAAGAGACAGTGGAACCTCTTTCAACCTTGCAAAGTTATGCCTAGCTTTTAGTTATTATGCATTGTCTGCTGGCATTATGATACTAGATGGTGTCTGTGTTATTTTTACTGGTGCTGCTGTCACACAGTCATTTGCCCTTTCTTCATCCAAACATTTGGTTGCATTAAGGATTGTTTGGTTTAGATTAAAGATTTTCTTTTTTTAAGACCGGTCAAATGCAAAGTAAATCAGCACTAGCAAACATGAGGTGAAAATAATTACCTATGCTCACATGACTGATAAGCAGAATTATGGAAAATGGTTCACAACAAAACCCATCTGGTTTCTGCAGCTCCTACAAACAAGAAGCCACAATAGATTCACTGAAATGTTTATCAAGATCCACCAGCCTTTCGGATAAGTGGAATGACTTGTATTTTTTGTTTAATCTGTATGTGGATTTGTTCAACATGTGAATTTTAGGTGACATATTATGATTTTTAAGTCTTACTGTTTTGAGGTTCTTTCGAACTCACGTTAAAGAACAAGAACTTACACATGTTAGTGTTCATGTAGACACCCATGATGTGAAACTGCTAAATTTCAGATGATTTTAGAAATCAGAGCTTTTAAATGTTCATTGTACCACTGTTGTGAAATGGGTCCCTGAACCCAGCTCTGTGCAGTCCAAGTTGTGCAAAAAGCAAAAAAAAGAAACCACAGCATCTCCTTGAAGACTCATTCTCTGGCCTGTAATACAGTGTGACTTGGAAAAAGAAGCCTCTCCACTGATACTCTCTGCTGACAAAATCCTTCCCATAATTTTTGTTCTGCATAGCATGGAGAAGGCCCTAAACACAGTGACTTGGTTCCCACACAATATCTGGATAAAGGGAAACATGCTTTATATAACACCAAGTTTGCTGCTCCTCTGTCATACTGTGCTGGAAAGATTCAGCCTGGAAAGACAAGTAAGCTGCTTGCTGGTATCTCACTCACAGTCTGCCTACACTAGGGTTGCTCTGGACTAACCTTCCACACTATGCTTATTTTGGAGTCTTTTGAATCAATTATGAGTAGGGCTTCCCTGGCCAGGTCGCACCCAAAAAAACCAGTGTTACAGAAGAACTTGGCCCCATGGGTCTTCATGAGCTCACATTTTGAGCTCCTAAGCTCGGTTGTCTCAGGCTTGCTGCATGGACAGAGATATTGGTGGTTGTATGAGGATACTCCCATGACATGTCCATGTGGCAGAGCCAGAGCAGCCCCATGTTAATCAAACTCAAGATACACGTGAAGTTCAGCTTGGTGCAGCACGAAACAGATGTAAGCTTGCTTTCATTGTCCAAGCTGGTGCCCCTTTCTTGCATGGACTGCACTAAGAAAGCTGAAAGCTGCCAGGAGAGCTCAGAGCTGCAATGTGTGACATAGCATGGTGTGTACATGCTCTGTAAGAGCAGAGGTGTTTGGAGAGCAACAGATACAGCACCAAAAAAAACCAACACAGAAATGGGAACACTTCTTCAAGTTGGCTCTTTTCACTTAACCACCGATAGATGTGATAAACTCCCAGTGCTGCTGCTAATAAGTAAAGGAAAGGAAGCCAATGTTCTTTTATACTCTGACACACGGTGCATTTTGGTTTCACTCACCAGAGTAGCAAACCTTTCTTTCTTGTAGCAAGTATTATAAATAGGCCCATTTCTTATCAGATCCTCCTCTTAGTTTTTCATTAGAAAACCACAGTTAATTTTAGATAATTGTTAGAGATAATCTCAAATTTGTGTGTAATGTATGCCCCAGTTCTAAGAAAAACATGACATTGGGGAAGGTACTGCCTGCCTAACAGCTTTTCATTTACAAGACTGGTATGAGATCTCTTGTTCTTGTCAAATGAATTCTAGTGTCTTAGATATTCAGACTCCTATCTCTCAAAGCAGATAAAATTTTAACTTGCTTAGTATTTATGTCTTCTATATTTTGTAACAGCTTCTGAGCAGTGTGTTCAGGGACTGAGCACATGTTCTGCCAAATAAGAAGAAAAAGGATTCCAAACAGTCTATGCCAGAATTTGCAATGGCGTATCTGACTCTTTAAGCTTTCCTGTGGGAGTCAATTCTACTTTATTTGACAGCAGTGGCATTTGCTGCCAGAAGAATAAAGACAACAGTTGTTTAAAAAAACCATGTGTGTCACCCTGCACTATCAAACAATCTGCTCCACATTGCAAAAGATTTAAGATGAAATGAACAGATGAATTCCCAGGACCAAGGGGAAAAACGTGTTTCTAAACACAAAAGGAAGGAGGTTCATCAACCAGTAAGAAAGGATTAAAAGCACTGCAAATAGTCCATTAAGTCTTCTGGACAGGACAAGGAACAAAACCAAAACAGGACAGAAGTTTAGAAAAGAAGCATTATGCATTGCCTTTCCAGCCTAGTTTTCTGTTCAGTACAATTGCTAGATATTTCTCGAATAGCAAAAAAATAAATACAAAATATAGTGGCATTTGGGCCTACAATATGCAATACATCATTAAAAAAAAACCAAAAACCAAAACCCCTAAAACCTGAGCAAAAACCAGTCTGATCTTCCACTTTAACAAAGGTCACAAGGAAATAAAGCTGCAGTGATTTCTTTGGGATGTCAGAAAGAAAACTGAGGGACTTCAATATCCTGGTCTTCCTAGTCCCAAGCAAAGACATCTATTCCCTACGCAGCATTTACATTAACAAATAGGGCTGAATGTTGCAAATATGTGTACCTGAATTATCTCAATTTTTTGAAGACTATGTACCTTGAATGTTGTGTTGTCTGGGAAAAATAGTGGAAAAGAGTTCTTTTTGGCATGCAGAAATGCTAGGAAATTCTAACATCATGCACAAAATTTCAAATCTGCCTTTTGGAAAAGCCAACTTCCTTCATAAATTTGCTCCTTCTCACTGGCAAAGGTGAGGAGGGTCAGGGGAAAAAAGCAAACACAAGCCTACATTTAACTTCATGAGGAAATTTTAAACCCCATAAATTTCAATACGTTTTGCTTTTTGTTGTGAATAGCAAGTTTCTTAAACATTCAGCCCTCTATTTTATACTTGTTGTTTATGATATGTCCAAATGGACATGTGTCCAAGTTTATAGCTGAGAGCCCCAACAGAATGTCAGCCACTCTGGAAGTCTACAGATTTCTTGGGTCAACCCCATTTTTCACTACCCGTGGTCCACGGAAATCCATAGTTTATAGCTCTTAAGACAATAGAGGGGCCATAGTGTTTTGACTCAGAGTTAATTGTATTTCAAACCACCAGGCATGTATTTTTTACTCTGATACACACCCAAAAAAACCCATCTCACTTTCATGTTTACTGGTGAGGGAGAATTAACTGAAGGTTGCTAGCTTTATTCATACACAATAGCCCTGCTAATAAACCTCATTTCTTATCTTGCTATTCCTGTCTGGCACCTCAAATGGGCAGAAACTGCTAGTAAGATCAGAAGGTAGCGTGTTTTTAATAAAGTGATACATTATACTAATTTTCACCTGTGATCAGAAGCCTTTCCAGGTAGCAGTTAAAAGTTAATATATGTATGACACAGATTAGCTAGCCTGGGGTATTGTAGAACAAAACATTCTGCTTCTCACTGCAGATTATTCTTGTGGCTGCATTAGCAAATGAAGGGAAAATATATAAAAAAAAAAAACAACCCCAAACACGACATGAAAAACACACTTAATGCTCATTAAAAAATATCCATTAGACCACAATGTATCTACAGCAGAAATGAGTTTTAATATTTCAAAAGCAGAAACTAGTACGTTTGCACTAATTCACTGGCTCTTGTTGTCACTGTAGTGCTTTTTAGATCATGAAGGCTCATGTCATGGATGTGTCCCTCATCATAAGAGAAGCACTAAACCACACACACACACAAAAGTCTGTTTCCTGTTTTAAAACTATAGGTACTTCTTTGACAACAAGGTAAGTTTGACCATAAAGGCCATACTAAAAATCCTCAGGGTGAAATTTAACCCAATACCACTGATTAACCATTTAATAAACATGCAGGCAAAAAGGCCAAACCATTGTCCGCACTCTCCCCTCCAAGGACAAGGATAACATTAGCTTTTAAGAGGCACATTTTGCTTGCTGAAGCATCCAGCATACTGCCAAAAGAGATCTTATTGGACCACCTATCACAGAAAGATTTATTACTTCCATCTCTTGCCTGCATAAAAATCCAGCAACAAAAGATAAGTTCACATTTAAACAGTGTTCTTTCTTTCAAAAATCTACTAAGTGACTTACTTGCAGAAACACAGGTGGGGGTTCCTTCTCTTCTCCTCCCCTTCCGCCTTGGACCCATGCTGAATTCAACTCCATCATCAGGGTGAACCAAAGGCACAACCTTCAGTTGGAGTCCACTTCACTGATGGCATTTAGAGTATAACCTTTATGATACCAGTTTCAGAAGGCACTTTTCTCTTCCAGACTCACTTCCTATGCAGTTGTGAGACAATAGTAACACTGGTGCACTCACCTGCAAATGGTTACAAGCTGCTTTCTTCATTGCATGGGGCTACAGAGCAAAGGACCACAGAAATCTACACCCAGATAACACTCCTTAGCTACCTACAGTTGTGGGGCTCTGTACGGGACAAGTCTGCATTTCATCATCCACCTCTAGTGCAGTTACAGTGTAGTGATGACAATGACCAAAAAATGCACCCCACTTTCCAAGCGTAGCAGAAAGTGGTTTTGGCTTAGTTGCTCTAAACAAGGCACTGATTAGCTAGTAATCAGCAAGTGATTAGCACGGACAACTGGGTCACTTGGAGTTCAGCAAGAGCATTGTTTGCTGGGAGGCACTGAAATGCTGTGCTTGGTGTGACCACACATGCTGATATGGCTGTCCACCACCACCATCCATTCAACAAATGTGGTTTGGGAGATGGCTTTGGGTCACGTAAAATTCTAATCATAAATATTGCAAAATAAGAATCATAATACTGTCTGGCTTTATAAAATATTGTAAGATGTAGTTTGTTAATGGTTTTGATTAAATAACTCCAGTATGTAACACATAACAGGAACACTGATACACTGAAGAACCATCTTTTTTGTTTTCCAAGGATTATTATAAACAAGTTGTACCACATTGTTTCACAGCCTAGAAATGATTGTTCTGTATCAGATCAGGAGGTACCAGAAACCACTGACAGAAGGTTTGCATAAAGGACAACTACAGAGCAGCCCTCTCTGAGTACAGGCACACCAAAAGTCACTCACAAAACCACAGCTGAACTCAGTCAGAAGATCTTCATCAGGGCCCAGCTGACACCCTTTGTATTTGTAGACTTCCTCCTGCTTCAAATCAAAACTTGTATTGACTTTGGTGAGTCAAAGCTACATTCTGTGAAACCTGTGAGTCCTAGTTCAGCACTTTTATTCTGTGTGCCACCTTCTAGATATTAAGGGAAATACAAGAGTCATTTTCAACCACTTAAGAAACAGGGCTAAACTTGTACCCAAAGGAACTTCACTGTCTCCACATTAGCCATTGCATCTGGTTTCTGCTGGACTGCGTACCCAATGTATATTTGTAACTCTTCACCAGGCATGTTTGAAACCTTGGTCCTCATGTGTGGAGGTGGTAGAATGCTTATGGTCTCCCTTCAGGGGAGTAAGGGCAGGCAATCACCAGTGATGGTGTTTTGGCTCTCTGGAAGAAACCATATTTTTATACCGACATGTTTCTCCTTTCCTTTCTAAAATGGTGGCTGCCTATTCCTGCCAAAGGAGGATTTTACTAATCACATAAAAATGCTATTAATTTCAGGAGTCTCCATCTTCTCCACGCTCCATGCAAGGATCATAATCTTTAAACTCAAAATCTATTAATCACAATATAACTGTAGGAAATATCCCTTCACACCCTGCCCCTTCCTTCTCACATTTTATTTCCCTCTCAGTAACAAAACAGAAGCATCTGGTAACTAGTGGACACCTTGTGAGTGGTGACACCGTGTTCCTGCTTGCCCAGCATCCTCCTTCCCCTTCACCTGCAAGTACAGAACTCATGATCTTTTTCAGGCCTGTTCCAGTTGATTATCTCTGCAGTAGGACTGCGTGCATCATTAGGGCTGAATAACGGCTGGGGTCTGTGCATGCGTGCGCACATGCCTTATATACACAGAAATCTGTGTCCATAGATATATAAATAACATGATTAATAGTGCCAGAAACTTGACCCTTAAGACTCCAGTTAAGGGCTTTATATGCTGCTGTACAACAGGCCTCTTAAGTGGCTTGCATTTCCTGATAATATTTAGTGCCTTTGGACTTCTATTCCTGCTTTGAGCTTGGTTACTGTTGACTTTAACAAAGATTGTAATGTAAACTTTTAAAACTTAACATTTTTGCCAGATTAAAAAAAAATTGCAAAAAATTCCCTGTGAATCTGACCTCTTTTTCTTGCAGTGCCTTTCAGTGGATGTTTTAATAAAGCAGCTATTCAGTTATTACAAGCAGTAACTGTTTTGCTGAAGCACAATATTTGAAGTAAAAAGATGTAGCAGAATATGTGTATGTCTCAAAGTTAAGCAGAACCTAGAAATTGGACACAGTGAATTCAACTAGAGTTAAATTAGGCTGGAACAAATATGGGCAAATCTTCCAGCCAAGAGACAAAATTATTTTTTTGTTTCCAGACTGTAGGACACTAAAAATAGCCTGGCATGGCAGCACTATATAGTATTTGAAGCCCAATGTGATACAAAACATCATCTGAAGATGCTGTCCTGGAGCCATTCCTTGCATCAGCTCTGAATTTGATCCCTGATACCTGACAAGTGTGCGTTCCATCAGAGGGTGACCCCAGCCACACTTGGACAGGCAACTGCTGGTGCAGGAGATGGCTTCATCCCCCAGAAGAATCCCAGCCCAGCACCATTAGAGGAGGTTATGCTGTAGAAATGGTGCATTTGAAACACTTCTGGTTCCATCCTTTCTTCCAGGGACCAAAGGTGACAGAAAGCTAAGGTGTGTCACTTCTGTACCTGTGACAGAGCATAGAGAGAGGGCTGCTCTGCTGAGGGTAGCAGGAAGAGTTCTGATTTTACCACATCCAGTCTGTTGTAACTGAATGTGTGTGAAAAAATGCGACCTCAGATTGCAAACCAGAAATGAGGCATATGGAGATTTGCAGGAAATAAAGCAAATGGAGAGGAGAAATATTTGAAGGCTTTTTTTCTTGCCAAAATCACAGACATCCATAATGTCAGCACCACACCAGTGCCTGCTCTCAAAATAATGCCTATAGGGCCAAGAGAAAACATCACTGTAATTATTACAGAATGATTAAGGAATCGTTACTTGAGAAAAAAAGTAGGACTGGAACAGCAGGACTTCTCATCATGACTTAATGGAAAACTGAGTTATAAAAGTGCCTCTATTAGCAGAGATAATGCTCCAGAAGTGGCAAAAAGCATCAGGGGAAAGCAAAACAGGAGAAGGTGTGACAGTGAAATGGTGGGTGCAGGAAGAAGGTTTTTACTGCTTTACAAAACCCACTTGATTTTCTCTTCAAATGGAAGTGGCTAAGGAAATAACCATACTTCTCATTTTTTTCCAAACAAACCCACTCTTATCTAGTGTCTGTGGAATGAAGACCAGGCTGATCAACATGGTAACTTCAGCATGAATCACCCTGTGCCCATGAAGAGTATCAACCGAGCTCAGATGGAAAGATTATAGACCCTTATTGCTTGAGAGAGATGTCTACACTACTAATGTAATTCATCTGCATCTCATTGTCCATAAAATGGGTACACATCTTGAAGACACCCAGAGAGGATATGAATTCATATAACAGGAGGATTAAACAACAAAAAAACCTATTTAATAGCAGTCTTTCAAGCTGGGAAGTGTCTGGGCCATGAGATTTTGCCTCAGTCTCAACACTATTTAAGATCGTGTTGACCAGAGAGGAATACAGTGGGCAGGAGACAAGCAAGGGAAAACTAGATCACTTACTGATCCCTGCCCCTCATCTATATTCCCAACATCTTCAATCCTCACTTTTGTAGACTTCCAAATAAATTATCCTAATCTTTAAAACAGAGCTGGTAAGAAACTTTTAATCTATATGGATCAATGGACCCCCCCACAAATTTCACCATATACTTTCATGTTGAGATAAAACTGTTCTTGATGTTGCATCATAGCTCTTCAAGGAACAACTGGTTTTAGCATTAATTTTATTTTTTTGATTTAGTCTAATGTGTCACTTTTTACCCTTTGGAAGCTGACATAGGAACTCAATGAGATCGCGATCAGAAAACAGAGACAACTGAAATTAAGCAGAGCTGCTCTTGCTCCTGGTGATGCACTAACAGGGTGCTCACTGCTGCACAGAGCAAAGCTAGCAGCACTTTCAAAGCTTCTTAAGAGGATTTGGATGGCTCTTTTTCCTTAATTCCAGAAAGCAGAAGTGTTTCAGAGTGGTTATATAATGACCCCAAAGCTGACATAAGCAAAGGCAGAAACAGCAGAAGGGCAGCCACAAAAGGAAGTATCTGCCAGGCTTGAGAGAGACTGGCTTCCTACTGCACCATGATCAATACTAGGATTTCAGCTTTTGATTACATACAGTATTAAACAGCTTGATGCATTCTGATGGAAAATATAGCAAACCCTGGGCAAAGGTGATAATACATGCATGAAGAGAAAGGCAGAGCTTGCATCATTCCTCAGCCTTTTAACTCGTATTTGCCTCATGGATATACTCGCCCTCTGTTGTTAAAATAATCCTAAAATTACAACTGAGAAGATCTACTAAGAAATACAACCAGAATATCAGTTTACACTGTGAGAGGTTCCTATGCAAGCAGAAAATGACGGCTTCTGGGAAACTGGAAATTCCTATCTCCCAGCCTGCAACTCCACACTGACAGTCATGTGTTTCCAGCCCATCAGGTCTAATAGGCTCTACAAAACCCAAGGACTGATTATACTTAGAGCAGAACACAGCACTGACTATTATGTAGCAACTTAGCTGGTATATAATTACTTTGAGGAAAATGCATTATAGAACAACATCACTTCTCAAAGATTTAAGTTATTAAGGAAGATTAAGGAATTTCACTCTGGAAAAGAGACTTCACTGTGACCTAATTGAAGTTTTTAACATTCTCAAGGGAACTAATAAAAAATGGTTCATGCAAATTCTCCATACTTTCAAAGAAAGAACACAAGAGAACATTATCTAAAAAAATTAGGAAATTGAGATCAAACCGAATTCAGAACAAATAAACTCACAACCAAACAGAATAATTTGAATTAGAGGGGACTATTCTATCAGGTCATTTAATCCATCCCCTCCTCCCCTAGAATCACAGAAGGATTGATTTCCTTATCCTTAAATAATCCCTAATAGATGGGTGTCTATTTCAGCCAATGATGACAATTCCACAACCTCTCTTGGCAGTCTGCACTTTCAGAAGAATAAACATATTGAATAAATTATTAAAAAAGGCCACCGTGGGCAAGGAGAATCGATGAAGTTAAGGAAGATTTTGTTAATATAGAGTGGGGGATGAAAGAAAGTATAAATAAGCTTATTAGATGAATGAAAGATGAAAATGACAGAAAAGGAACAGATTCTTGTGGTGTATTTTTTTATTCTTGTAGTGCTGTTTCACTTTACTATTTAAAGAAATTACACAGAAAGGACACCTACACATTTCTCCAAGCACGAAGCAATTTCAAGAATGATCATGTGAAAACTGCAGCTAGTGTACTATCAGCCTCTGACAAAAGAAAATGAACAAAAGAAATGCCCAGCAGCACACACAGGAACAACTTTCTTACAAACTGAAACCAACACACTTGCAAAAGACAGTTCAGGTAGATTCATAATACATTTACACACAGGAAAGCATACAGAGAAATAAAACACAGTAATGAAGTACTTACACATGAAAGTTAGATTTTCAAGTACTTGAAGTATATATAAATGCGTAAAGCCCCTTGTCCTGCAAGGAGGCCTATATTTTACTTCACATGTAAGATTAGTTCCAGTCAACTCGCTGGGATTATTCACTTCCACAAAGTGCTAGATGAAGTCCCCAGACTGTGCACAGCTCTTCACTCTGTGGCCATCATACCAAGTAACACTGGGAAATTTCTGCCAGTGTCTTTGCTGCAAGATTGCCAACAGAAAACCAATTGCTTTCCCCAAAACTGTCACCTAAATTGTTCCTGCAGAAACACAGTTATGACTTTGCACTTCAATTGGAGCTGCAGGTAAATTAAAGGGCTGCTATTACCATCCCTTGCTGCTGGGGAGGACGGCATTGACAAGGGCAGTGGAGATCCAGTGCCCACGAGCCATAGACAGCAGATGTCTTGCCTGACTTACCAAGAAAACCTCATCCCATTTTTTTCATGTCTTTTCCAACATAGATTTGAGTGTGCAACCATTCAGAAGATATGACTGTAAGACAGCGGGAGAACTTCAGAGGTTGCCAAGTGGGGCTGCTAGAGCCTTCGGAGTTGCTTGTATACACTGCAAGCAGCACTAGGTTCAGGTTGTCTCTGGGTGTAGTTCAGATTTTTCAAGAGAACTTTTAAACTGTGCTGTCACTGGATGATGCACTTACACCAAAATGCCTGGAGACAATTTGTTTCCTAGAATGGGGTCAAAACTCACAATTCCTCCTCTCTTCCCTTTCCTTAAAGTGCTCATGGTGGGTTATTATTAGATATATGTGAGTCGCCAGAGAGGAAAGAGTAGGATGTGGCTTCAATGCATTTGTCCAGATGGATTGACTGTTCATGATTACATTTGACATTTGGATTATGTTCCTTTATGCATTTTTGGGTTTTGGATTTTGAGTGGGTTTACAGCACTTCTGATAGACATTTAACTGAGAAAAACAGCAAATACGAAAGTGAAAAAAATCTTGACTGCCTGCAAATTCCTAAATAAACATGTTGCAATTAAAGAGAGGCAGACGTAATCATCAAACACTTCATTTTTTGTTTTAGACCATTCCAGATTTCTCAAATACTCATATACAATGTTTGCAGTACGTGCTCACTTACATATCTGAAACACTGGATCGCTTTAATTCTTACTGTCACTCTCCATTTTCCAACAAGAATGTTTATTTTTCATTAGCCTTACTTCTACAACTTCCCTATTTATTCAGGCTATTATTCATAGTACCTGGTCATGTTCTCTTTACAGACTGTCCACACAAGGCATTTAAGTGACCTGAAAACTATAATTACAAATGTATAAGTACATTCTGTCACTTTTACTACAAACATTATTGATTCATGCAATTACAAGACTGTACCCATTTTATTTTTAAATGTAGCAGATTTTTTGTTAAAAAGACCATCTCTCATTTAGAAAATTTTCTGATCATTTTCAACTGCATGTGATCAGGCTTTAGCTTTTTGTTCATGGGAAGCCTTTCCTGAGATTAGTTTACGTCTATGCAATGGATGCAGACCAACTTTTTTGCACCTGACAGGTAAAACTATAATTCCCTAGGCATTGAGTGCTTTCTCTCTATTCCAGTTTTATATTTTTATTAACTCCTTTGCTTTTGAGATGTGGACTCTAGTTCTGCCTTGAAATATATTTTGCATTGTACTTGGACTGGTTACTAAAATCCAAATGGCCTCATTTTAGCTTAGGGGACATTGTGGGAAAATGGTGACAATTAAGACATAAAGATTTTATTTTTCTGAATTTATGTTTTCTTTTTCTCCTAAGAAATATTTAAGTAAAATTGAATTTAACTTAACTTGAGGTATGTTTAAACTCAAGAATCATTGGCTTATTGCAGTTACTTTCAGGGAATTTTTATCTTAAAAATCTTTGGCATTTAACCAGAAAACATTCTGACTTTCTTCTCCTTTGTCTTTAGGCTTATGACTTGCTTGTGCAATTGTTGCATGAAAGTAATTCTAGATTTTTTTTTCTCTTATAGGAAAACAGATGGAGAAGAATTTATCTGCAGTTGGGATTTGTTGCATATAATTTATTTCACAGGATCAAGTAAAAGATAACTGTGAGCTCACACTAGCCAAGCTTCCAGGACTCTGTCACTTCCAAATTATATGTATTTTTGAGATTATAGTTATGGAGAGACATGGGTAGAAAGCCACTGAGGCATTTTTCAGATTTCCATGAGGGCTTAATGCTTCTTTGCAGCTATACCATATATTCCTAGTGCTCCTTCTTGACTGGGTGGCTCTGATGAATAGAAATATATTTCATATTTTGTTTCCTAGCCTTCTGAAGTACTTGATATAGAAGAAACAGTCTATACACCTGAAAGAGCTGCTCGCTTTTCCATGGTGGGCACAAAGTCACATCACTTTGCCATATGCCCAGATTATGTGAACAGAATGGAAATCATTATGACATGAGCTTATTACTGACCCCCATTCCTCAGTGGAAATTTTCTGGTATGTCCTATTGTTTTAGCATTACATTTTATTATTTTTTTGTTAATACGGTAGGAAAATCACATTGCTTCCAGAACACGTTGATGCTAGTCAGGATGCTCTTGAGGCTAACAATGAGTCAGGGCTTTGGACTCCTACCAAGTTTTTCTTCCATTGAACTGTGCTCTTTTTTCTTCCTCTGTAAGGAACTAGATTTTATTGGCCTCTTTAGCTTTGGATTAACTTACATCATACATTTAATAGTATATATATTCTGGTAAAAGAATACACACAGTACCATGCAAATTAACCTCCTAATCAAATTAAAAAGATTGAATGGCATATGAAGTGCAGTGTAGAAAAGAGGTTCCACACAGTAACATGATGGTTTGCATTATGTGCCTTTCAGATCAGGCATCTACAGTGCAGTTAGGGAGTGATAAAGCCAAACTAGACTTGTGAGTCAAATGCTGATAGAGTTGTGATAGAAAGTCATACCATGAGCTGGCTTTCACTTCTCAATGTGTTTTGACATAGTCAGGCACAGCACTAAGTCATGGAGAACACACAGCAGATCTAAAGGGAAAGAAGGAAAGGTCATATCCACTAGGAAAGGAAATGAAAGTCGTTCTCTGTCAATGGCACAAAGGAACATAGGAGTTCAACTCCTTTTAATTTCCTAAGTACCTTCAAAAACCTCCCCAGGAAAGGTATAGGAAAGTAGCTGTAAGCAGGCAATGGATTGCAAAGAGCAGCAGCTGTTGGTGAGCACCACCTGCAATTTTGGAGTGTGGGCATCTGTGTACACCTCTGTTCTCATGCCGGGAAGCTCTCCTACACAAACAGGGTTTGCATTATGGTAAATGTGTAGGATGAAATAGTGCCAGCATATGCTTTATGGCAGTTTAAAGACTCTCAATACCACTTTGGTGCCAACAGCTGTGCTAATTCCTCTCTCCTCCACACCTTCAATTGTTTCACTTCTCATATTTTAGCCCTATGTCTCCATTGGTTATTTTTGCCTTTTTTCTTTCTGTTCCTAGGCACGGGGTCATCGACTGCCTTAATCAATCTCACACCATAATGAAAGGTGTAAAGTATAATGTAGCATTTAACAGATTGACTATTCTCTGTGCTGACTGGCATATGATTTTTTCTCAAAGAATGAATCTTCATAAGACCTCAGTGGTTCAGTTCAGGAAGAAAGAGAGGCCAAATCATCTTTCTAATCACAAACCTTTGCCCCATGGGGTCTGAATTCTTGCTTTAAGGACCACATCAGAAGATTTAAGAAGTCTGCTGCTTTGTTCCCATTTTTAGGAACCACTCCAAGTCACACTGAAGTCAATAGGAGTCCTTTCACTGACACGATCACGCTTTGGAGCAGGTCCATAGAGAATGTCACTTTTCTGTGATAAAAAGAGAACAGCACTGAATACTCTCAACATTTCCACTGATGCTCACGTAGAGTGGAAAGTGTTTCTTTCCGGATGAGTGATCATCCTGCACAGTCTGTAGAAACACTAACCAGACACAGCACTTGCCCAGTTCATCATCCCAGTTACTCAGAGCAAGCAATGGTAACATTACAGACACAGCTTAAAGAACACTTCAAGATAAACTTGAATAACCACTGAAATTCTCAGTTTCACAGCTAGACCCTCACAATGATGAGCCCAAAGGGATATAAGTGGAAGCAGCTTTCACTTGGTCAAACCACCACAGTTATAAAATGAAGCTCTGAAGAATTAATTACGAATTGCTACCATTTTTACCTGGATATTTTTTTTATTTTGTGGCCCAAATACAGATGACAGAAAAGCATCGTGTTAGTGTGTGCCAGTTTTCTAGCCCTGAAAGTCAGACCTGTGTAATGCCCCAAAACTCTGTATCCCAGGACCCCAGAAACACCTCAGATGTGATACCTGAGGCATAAGAAGCAAAGCAGATGTATTTTTGTTGTGGTTGGTTTTTATAATGATCCCTTCCACATGAGCTCATTGTCATAATTGTCAATGCCTTCATTCACTAAATGACAGAAAGTCACCCATTTTCTAACAAACTTTTTAGTAATGTGAATGCAACTAAAATTGCTTCAACTGGGCAGAAGCTTGTCCCTGAATCTGCAGGAAAAAAAGAGGAATCTGCAGGGAAGAAGGGGAGATCATCCCCTTCCCCAGAAGTACCCTGGACAATGAAACTTCTTTAGTTATATCTCCAAAATATTTTGAAGCATTTGTGTATTTAGACAAGGAACCCAAAGTTGCCCAGAAATGAAGCTAGTTGAATTACGTGTG
The DNA here is from genome assembly GCA_013399075.1 of Chloroceryle aenea. Taxonomy (NCBI): domain Eukaryota; kingdom Metazoa; phylum Chordata; class Aves; order Coraciiformes; family Cerylidae; genus Chloroceryle; species Chloroceryle aenea. The sequence goes on along the minus strand of VWZY01007623.1, from coordinate 113,794 downwards.
CTTTTACCATCATAATAAAGAACAGAAGAACTTCACTCACGGAGCATTGTGTTACAACAGCAGCAGCTGGGTTCACCTCTTTCTCCAGTGGGCAGCAAATGATTCTACCATTCTCATTTCAGTGGGATTACAGGTCCACGACAGCCTGGTTTTCACTATGCATTGATAAAAAAGATGTCATTACAAAGAATGTTAACTAATATACAGGGAAGAAAAAGAAACAAAATCATCTGTGGGAACACTGGATTGAATTATCTTGTTCATTCCCAGCCATAGCACGCAATCAGTATTTATTTACTTGCAAGTGGAAGGTGTGCCATTTGAAATACTCTCCCTCTGATGGATGCAGGCCCTTGCTGGATCATGCTATTTAACTCTCTCTTTGGGGCTGTTTGTCTTTGGTTCTCAACTGTCTTATCATGATATATGTGTACTGTGCATACCATAGCGTGTCAGGCTAGATCAGACTACAAGTTGTCACACACAGCAACAAATTAAGGCAGTATGAGTGAGCTGCAGATACATATCACATGGCACTGAAAAGTTAATAAAACTTAGTTTGATGGAAAATATTTTGGTGTGTAGTAAGCACCCTTTGGATCATGTTTTCTTCTCTCTTGTCTGGTTGGAAACTTTTTACATGTGTACTGTTTGAAACTTCACTGATAATTACGCTATTCAGAGTTATGTTTAAATTTATGTCTTTGTTGTTCCCACTGTTGTCTTAACACACTAATTGGTTAAAGTCATCTTTACAAAATTATTTCAACTCATTTTAATTTTATCACTCACTTTGCATTATTAGAAGGAGCTATTAAGAAAAGAAGGGAAAGCTCTTGGTAATTAATGGAAGCTATTTGGGTATTTATTTAAAGGAAATTATGTTCCTAGGAAGGAGAAGAACATTTTAGGCTAATATAATAACCACTGAAAACTTTAGCCCAGATCTCAGTTTCACGTTCTCCCAGACATTTCTTTCCTTTGCTGTCCACCTTACACACTTACCCAATTCAGGTCATAAGCACTGAAAGCTACAAAGAAAATAATTCCGTTTTCAGCCCTCACCCTTCCTTCTTAAGCCAGATGTGTTGTAGAGAGCTTCCCAAACCTGAAGGAGAAAAAGGGTCTTGTCCTCAGATCACCAAAGGGCCCAGCCAGCATGCCAGAGCTCTGAGCCAGGCTCTGCCCGTCACCCTGTTTGACTTCCTAGAGTTTGTTTAGGCATCAGTTCAGGGAGCCTCAAAGCCACGTGGCTGACTCCCAGCACAGGTAGTTTCACTGGAGTCAACCAAAAACAATAGGGCTGTTAAGCTGCTGGGAGCCGGAGCTGTATGAACGTGTTCCCTTTGGTCTGGTGGCTGAACTGGAAACTGAAAAAATTACTTAGGTGAGGTTGAACGTGAAACACACAATGTGCTGGTGGAACAGACATAAAAGCCCCTTTAAAGTTTCATTTTAGATCAGCTCAGTTTGCTCTGGTTATCTAGAATGGAAGTTTTAATAATGTTTTTAACCCAAAATGTAAACAACAAACAGTTTGAGCTGAAAAAACCCTGCATTTCAGAACCTCAAAATGGTCAATTCACTCTTACTGAGAAGTCTAATATTCTATTTATTGCACTACTTTCAAAATGATAATGAACAAAAAAATGTCAACATTGAAAAGCGGTTTAAGAAATGTCAAAATGACATCCTTTATTTTGAAAATACTGAAATGAAGCATTTCAACTTTCCTGAGAAAAGAAATTCCCCTGATTTTTTTTCTGCCAAAACTCTTCATTACATTCAACCTGAATTTACAAATAGTTTTCCACTTCAAATTGCACTTTTGGCAAACTTAGTCTATCCTGGAAAGACTCCACAAACTCTGTTGAAACTGGCACATGCTCACATACTTCACTGAATAACAGATTTCATCCTGTAAAATGGGGATAAGAATAAAACTTCCCCAATGATGGAGGAAAGTCCATAGGTTGAGCTGTTTATGCCTGCAAGATGTAACTGTCTTAAGGCAGATACCAAACATTTTGGCTTCCTGCAGTGTAGCACTTCACAGAAAAAGGAATTCTCCTCTTTGTCTTAATGGGAACTAGATTAGGTCTTCAAAATCTTAACTAGTTAGATGAATAAAGAGCTAAAAGATAACACAAGCTTAAGTGCTTTAAAATTATGATATAGAAACCCTCTAATTTGTAGTACTACAATACAGCTGTTTAGTTTAGTTTAGTTTGAAGAGATAAATGGACATGGGCATCCCACATGTGGCTGTGGTAGTGAGGCACACAGGGGTTCCCACTGCAGCCACCACAGGGATGGTGCCCCACTGTCTCACTTGTCCTCCTCCCTTCCTGAGCAGGAGGGGATTTCAGTACAAAAGCCAGCGATCAGAATGTTTTGGGTAGAATTTTCCTGTTTCATTATATGTGACATGTTCAAAACTGAGTTTTGCTGCAGACTCATAGCCTATGGCAGTGGGCAGGAGAGATGAGGCTTCACTGAAATGTGGAGCAAACATACACAAAAAGAAAATGGATAAAACATTAAAATGACAGCTTGCTGAGGTGGCTTTTTGTCCGAGTGGCTTTAGCATGATCAGAAAGTGATGTGCAGTAGTTGACATAGCTTGCTCTGACGTGGTGAAACAAAATCAATGCTTAGTTTGCCCCACTAGACCAGGATTTGCTACATGCACAGAATTTCCCAATTGGGCCACAACAGGTGTGCCAACAAAATTGTGAACATACAAAGAAACGTGTCTATATGGTAGGTCTGAACCAAAGATCTAATCAAACTTAGTCAAGATGGATTCAGAGGTTTGATCAATGAACCGTGCTCTGCAGCCCAAGTTCGTTGTTAATTTTAAAACACTTTTGCCTCCCATGCGATGTGACAGCATAGATGCAGAAACCAATGTCAGACTTAATAAAAAAACCTCAGAGCCAGAGGAAGTGTTAGTGTTTGGGGCAAAATTCTGGCATTGGTAAAATCAATAGCAATATACCCACTCCCCTCCGCAGTGCTGGAATTCCACTCTTAGCCTATAGGAAAGTCAGTGGATACATAATAGTAAGTTATCCATGAGACAGTAATATGCCCTTGTGGCCAAGAAGGCCATTGGTATCCTGGAGTGCAGAAAGGAAAGGGTGCCCAGCAGGTACAGGGAGGTTCTCCTCTCCCTCTACTCTGCACTAGTGAGACCACATCTGGACTATCGCATCCAGTTCTGGTCTCCCCAATTCAAGATAGACAAGGAAATATTAGAGACAATACAATGGAATCTACAAGGATGATTAAGGGACTGGAACATCTCTCTGATGAGGAAAGGCTGAGAGCTCTGGGGCTGTTTAGTCTGTAAAAGAGAAGACTGAGAAGGGATCTGATTAATGTCTACAAATATCTGAAGGGTGGGTGTCAAGTAGAAGGGGCCAATCTCTTTCCAGTTGTGCCCTGTGATAGGATGCGAGGTAATGGTAGCAAGGTGAAACATAGGAATTTCCACTTCAACATGAAGAAGAACTTGTTCACTGTGAGAGTGAGTGACAGCACTGGAAGAGACTGCCCAGGGAGGTTGTGGATTCTCCTTCTCCAGAGACTTTCAAGACCCACCTGGATCTGTTCCTGTGTGGCCTGCCCTGGGTGATCCTGCTTTAGCAGGAGGGCTGGATTCAATGATCTCCAGAGATCCCTTCCAACCCCTACCATTCTATGATTCTATGAATACCCACTACACTGGGTTTTATTTTGTAGAAGACTTGGGTTTAACTTCTGAACATAATTTCCAATTTAGCTCTCCAAGGTCAATTAACATAATCCAGAACTTCTGGATCAAGTTTTGTGTAGATCATTTTCTCTAATGCATCTGTCTGTCATAACTATTCACATCCTTTATTTTCACTTAATTTCCTTTGAAGCTACCTGTATGCCTAAAGTTAAGCCTCTTTTTTTTAAAAATCTTTACAGAATCAGGGACATAGTTTTTATAATTCTCCATTCAGCTGGTGTGGTAAGAATAACAAAAAAAGGACTGCAATGTATGTAGAATTATATGCTGTGCTCTTTCTCTAAGATGCTGCATTTATATAGCGGTGCAAAAAAATCCTGTCTGCAGGGAATCTTGCTGTGGTTAAAAATCTGTATTTTTGTTTTCCCTGTTTGTTCTACAAAACTGAACTAACAGGCACAACAAACATACAGACAAATGTGTGTACAAATATTTAAGAACAGCAATCATACTCAGAAGGATGCTGGAAAAATACGCACTTGTTTTAACCACTATAAAAGTACTTTTTTCAAAGACTAAAAATGGAAAATATTCATGTGCTAATTACCACAGGATGTACAAATATAGGAAGAGGGTTTTTCATGTGCTTTTAGAACTTAAGAAATATGACATACAAGAAAGGTGTAATTTAATTCACATATAGAGTGAAATGTTAAATTCACATTCCTACTGGTTCCAGCAAGATTATTTTATCATCTACAGAAAGAAATAATAAACACCCATAAATACAATAAAACCTGCTTGCATAACATGTTATTTTTTAAAAGAAAAAGATAACTTCTCCTAGCTGCTGCCAAATATTTAAGTCATCTCTGTTTCAAGCATTCACTCAAAGCTCAGGGACTTATCTGGGAAAGCTCTTGAGAGCAGTGCACGAATACACATGTGCTCTGGGGTTGGTCTCCCCACGGGAGTGAGGCAATACCCACTTTCTGAAGCTGCCACTGTTGATGAAGGGGAAAAAAAAAAAGGGTTTAAATGACAGATGTAATCTCTCATCTCTATAGACAAAAGAAAAAATTAATTCTCCATTTTTTACAACTTCCAGTGAAAATTCCCCCCGCTCTTCCCACACTTCCCACACTTTATGTGTATCTCTGATATGGCAAATACCTCCTGTTTACCCACGGGCAGGTGCAACACTGCACTGTTGGGGTGGAAAAGTGCACCTTTTGCTTATTTCATAATTAGCTAGCAAAAAAAGCACAGATTTCCATTTTTTTCCCCCCCTCAAAAGTAAGTCTTTGTGCACTCACTGAACCAGGGAGGGGTGTCAAGCATGCCCCATGGCAGCAAAAGTTATCCTGGCTCCCCTGTCCATGTGGGAAAACCCTCTTGCTCCAATGCTTTTACTAAACCTGTCCCTTTCTTCCCAGTGTGCTGATACTTTTGAGCACCAGCTTGGAAAGGTCTCATCTAGTGCCTTGCAGAAGTGGTCAGGGCTCTTGTAAATAAATAATAGGTGCTCTGCTTTTCTAGCTTGGGTTACCCTACAGAAACAGTAGCAGTTTTAATGCAAANTATTAGCAAGTGGGAGAAGAGAGGCTTTTAATACAGGCGGGCTGGAGCCTGGATCTGGCTGGAGTACGGAGTGGGGTTTGGAGGGCCCCACCGGCTATTGGGCCATCCGCTTAGCAACAGCATGGAAAGGGCCAACCCCAGCATTTTTGCAGTTGGGCCACCTTCCAAGGATGGGTGCCAAATGCTCTGCTCTTCTGCCAAGAAAACAAACAAGGGCACTTTTAAAAACTCCAGAGTTAAAGAGGNCTCTTCTTTCAGCCTGAAGTTTTGAAACACAGTACTTTATTCTGCTCTTCCAGAAATGTCTATAACAGCTGAGCTAAAACAGCCATTTCCAAATGGGCAGTGAAAGAGTTAACAATGCCCTTTCATGCAAAACCACAAACAACTGGGG
>VWZY01007623.1:96348-108058 GCA_013399075.1 Chloroceryle aenea | reverse complement strand
AAAAAAAAAAAAAGAGTTTTCAACTGAGAAATGGAAAGGATCCAAATGCTAACTGAGAGTAAAAGCACAGAGAGAGTATGAAATGCACAAATCATCCCGAGGTTCAGAGTTGATAAAGTCATTAAAAAAGAAAAAAGGAAGGGGGAAAATAACCCCTTTGTTTCTGCCCTATATCTTGAGGCTGTTGGAGCAGAGCAGGAGGGAGAGCAGAACGAGTCAGACAGGAGCCCAGCACAGAGCCCCATCCATCCCCGCAGGGCTCTGCAGCATGAGCCGGGCATGGGCTGGTGCTCTCCAGCTCCTCTCTGCTGAGCTCTTGGCAGCAGCTGGGTCAGGTTTGCTTGCATAAACTCGGCNCCAGCATTTTTGCAGTTGGGCCACCTTCCAAGGATGGGTGCCAAATGCTCTGCTCTTCTGCCAAGAAAACAAACAAGGGCACTTTTAAAAACTCCAGAGTTAAAGAGGCTGGGGTTTTTTTTTCTTTTTTTCTTTTCTCCTCCACAAACTCTCCTCACTCACAGTTAATGATCTCTTCCCCTTTATCACAGAAGTTCAAGCTTCAGGGAATTGTCACTTCTGCAGGTTTCAGGCGTTGCTTCCACTTCCCCCTGTCTGTGGCAGTCTCCCATCTCTGCAGGCTGGAGCAGGAGCTGGACTTCAGTCAGTTATTTCTCTTCAGGTGCTGCAGGTTCTCTCCTTTCTTCTTTAACAGTAGAAATCTCTGCTGTCTGCATTAGCATTGAAATCTGCTTGCTATGCCATGCATTTATATAATTTATATAACTTACATAATTTACTAGCTCTGTCACTCCCTCATGTTCTACCTCTTCACTCATTTCAAGCCTGCTAAAGAAGTGGAATAAGAAACACAAAAGCTTAAATAGGCAAAAAGTGGCATGTAGTGCCAACCTTTTTTTTTTTCTACAGAGAACGAAGAAAGAATTTTGGAGTTCTCATCTTCTTTTATTAAAGACATATTTTCACATTATATTTTTAACAAAGTCTTTCTTACATATTAGTCTTTGTGATTGCTGAAGTTGGGGTAGAGCCAAGGTTTTACTACGAAGAAATATGGATTACAGTTCTTACCAGCTGAGAAACGTGTAGGTTCATATTGTAATCTGAAATCTCTTCTTTCCCTGTGAAGAAGAGCAGAGAAGTCAGAGCCTGTTTCCAAGGAACACCAAGTGTCTTCAGGGCCCTGTGGCTTAGTGACTACCCAAAGAGATGTCTCAACTTGGTTGTTGACCGTATGCACTAGAGGATAAAAATGAAATTGAGATTTCTGCTGGTGGTGGTATAGGACACTTTGGTACGAGGTAAAGACAAACTGTACCTGTTGGGAAATATTAAATGCTTCACAAAGAAAGGCCTAAGGAGGCCATTACTGCAGCCCTTTCCTCACTGCAGTCATTCCATTAATTTCAGAGACACTGCTCACATGAGTGAGGGTAGCAGGGTCAGGCCTTTATTTGCACACAGTAGCACCTCTAAAGGTTAAAGGATGTCATTTGCAGTCACGATCCTGTTTCACTTCCTACCTCTACCTCTGATATACTGGGAAACCTCAAGTAAATCACTTAACCTCTCAAAGACCAGGTTTACCCAAGTGCAACAATATTTGTGAAGTGCTTTGGGGTCCCTGGAGGAAAGATGTACTTGCAAATTATCAGTGTAGCTGCTTTTACAGAAATAAATCTAAGTTTCTATGTTTAAGCATATGTTCCAGATGCAACCCAATCTCATGTCTGTATAAGAGCAGTTACACACCATTATCTACTTGGATTTCATAGGAAAAATATGCAAGAAAACAGCTTGAAAGGGCACCTCACTTGAAAGGACAGCAAAGTCCCTTGATCCAGAGAGCTGGGATTCAGGCATGCTACACGGTGAACTTCATTCTCAAAAAAAGTTTTACCTGATATGTTGAGGGATATGTTTCTACAGCTGCACACTTAAGCTGAAACTGTTAGTTCACTTATATGGTAGCTATGGTCCATGCACCATTTGCTTTCTCAAACTACACAAACATCTGTTGTTACAAAAACTGGACTGGAAAATATTTTTCTGAATAGCAAAGGAACAAGATGATGGGAACTCATGGGGTTGTGACTGTGCTCCTTGTCCGGGGCGGAACTAGGAAATACATGAACAACAACAGGAACCATACAAAAGAGTTTGGGTAAAGGTTCATTGCAGGGAGAAAAAGGAAGAGGCTTCCTTTTATCTGTACTGGTTCTGCTTATCTTTTACTAGAAGTTGTTTTTAGTGATGAGGAAGTAGAATAAGAAATACATTTGTTTTTTTCTCATGACACAGCAAAACACACAACCTAATAACTCAGAATAACATCCCTTCTGCCCTAAAGAAATAATCTGACAAAATTAAACCAAGACTTTATCCAGAGATTGCCCAATTCAATAGTACATTTCCATTCAACTGAAAAGGCTTTGGATAAAGCCTTCATGTGGGAATCCAGCAATTTGAAGCAACATCATAAATGCTTGATATTAATTCAGGACTAGGGTCTTAATTATTTTGCATTCATTACTTAGGCAAGGGAAGTGCTACATATTTGGGTGGGAATTTACAGGACTACAAAACAGGACAAAATATTGTGGCACATAAGGACAGCTGGATCAACCTGTAGACCTTGAGCCAAGAGTCAGCCAATACACATGAAGCACCATTCATCACGATGCTTTCCCCAAGAACAGCTTCCCCTCCTGTGCTGCTGGCTCCAGCGTGTTCAAAATAACTCCACCAACCTCTATTACATGTTTTACAACTACCCAAAATTGTCTTTTATTTAAGGGTTACATACATTGTGTCGGTAAATCCTATATACCCATAATTGGTTTTATAACACCTGGTTACAGTAGGTAGTACAATTTGCCAAGAACTTGATATGAATGCATTTCATAACATGCTTTATATAATCCACTATTAGAGAACATTGCTGCATCTGTAATTATGTTTGCAAATGCATTTTATTGAATTCTACATAAAAGTGTGTGGTATTGAAACCATCTCTCAGTCTGCAGATGTATATATACACTTTCCTTCCTTCCATATGCTTCTTTTATTCTGTGTAGTCAACAATACAAATGGCAAAGTACAAAATTTAGCCTTCATTTCCTAGAAGACTCCAGCCCCTGATCCAAGCATCTGTGAATCTAGGGACAGGTCAGACCTTCACTGGAATCCTGCTATTTTATCCACTTTAGTTCTACATAGCAAACTCACATTTATGTGAGTTTTGCTCCAGGCTGATCAAATCTTTCAGTGTCTCTACTGCTACTCACACCGTGTGAGAGGCACAAATTACATTTAGTACAGGAGTACATTTACCTGCAGAAGACACACAGGTAACCACAGAATCACATAACATTCATGGTTAGAAAGGACCTCATAGATCACTGACTCCAACCATACCCATAACAAAAAACCACCTAAATAAAAAACACCTAAACACCCTGATCAAACATGACTTCAAAACCACAAAATAACCCCCTACATGCCTCCCACCAGAGCATGTCCTGAAGCACCAGGTCTACCCGTTTCTTAAATATCTGCAGGGATGGTGACTCAACCACCTCCCTGGGAAGGCTGTTCCAGTGCCTCACCACTCTCTCTGTAAAGGATTTCTTCCTAATATCCAATCCAAACCTCCCCTGCTGCAACTTCAGACCATTTCCTCTGGTTCTGTCAGTAGTTACGAAGGAGAAGAGGCCGACACCCACCTCTCCACAACCTCCTTCCAGGTAGTTGTAGAGGGCAATGAGGTCCCCCCTCAGCCTCCTCTTCTCCAAGCTAAACATACCCGGCTCCCTCAGCCTCTCGTCGTATGACTTGTTCTCTAAACCCCTCAGGAGCTTGGTAGCTCTCCTCTGGACATGTTCCAGCATCTCAGTGTCTTTCCTATAATGAGAGGCCCAGACACTGAGATGGAAACAACCAAGCTGGAATCTACTACAGCTGGTGGTAAACACTGTAAATATCGTCTGATTTCCCAGCCTCTTTTTAGCAAGGTATGAGTCAGAGAAAAATTGGGTTGGTTGTCACATCACTGATTGACTTTGAGTGACCAGCATCTTTGGGAGGGAAGCTGCCTTCATGGCTCCTGATACCCATTTGGCTAAGTACGAGCAATGGAGCTTAGCGTCTTGCCTACAGATTTCAAGAAAACCCTCTCTTTTATGTTGTTAATTTGAAGAGTAAGGCAGTTCAGACAACAGCATCATCTTTTCTCATACTGCCATTCCAATAAATGCCCTTTCAGTCTGGGTTGATTATTTCATCTGAAGCTCAAGTCCAAGACCATCACAAGTCCTTATATATACTGTGCAAATAAACTACCATGTCAATCTGTTGTGAGAGAGCTCTCTGTTGTGTGCTTAAAAAAATACAGAACATGTGAGTTTTGGTGCACGTTTTTCCCACACATGGAAATACGGTAGAAATGTGGTAAAAAGCTCAGACAAGGTAAATTAATTATAGTTCAAGCCTTTTTCCATTTATGGTGCGCTTTCTCCTTCCCTCCCAGCCCCCCAAGGAATTGCACTGTAAAACACTCTCTCTAATAGGTTTTATCTCATTCTGCCCTGCCTCCATTTTCTTCAGTTCCTCTAGTGAATATTTGTCTTTTCTACCTGCTGCCCAGTTAAATCAGCTTCGGAGGCAGTGACATATGCCAGATCACAGGGGCTGTCACTTTAATTCCCTCTGCTCATATTTTTTTCTTCCTAGTGGGGTGCTGGGGGCAGATGTTTGGAGAAAGGACCCCTTTGCTGCCTGGCACACTGAAGTCCTGACGTTAGCTGCTAATTACGGGAGTTGAAATCCTGGCCCTGCTGACAGTACCCAGAGTTAAAGAGCCGGCTTCTCCTAAGCACAGCTGAATGCAGGTTCTAGATGTCAGAAATGAAACCTTATACTTCACCATAGAGTGCTTGAGGAGCAGTTTCTTCCAGTTTCAACTCAACTATCTTTAATTCTGGCCTGAAGGCATAGGACTCCACAAGGTGCCCATGCTAATACTGGTTGGCTCCCATCCTTCAGCCTTCCAAAAAAAGAGCTATTTTCTCATTTGGCAGAAGGGAGACAGAGACCCACCCCTTCACTGCATGGATCACAATGGGTTCCAAAGCAGTGGTGACTCCTTATCACTCCACAGCAGCACAGCTTGCCCAGGGAAAATACTGTCAGGACCTCAAGAAGGACAATGGCTGGATGGGTATCACATCCCTTGTGGCTCCCTGAAAAATGGGCACTGGCTGCTCTGGGGCCACATCATGTTGTGCATAAAACAACAGATACATAATCTGCACCTTCTCCTTCTCAGAAGGAAAGGGAGTGGATGATCCTTTTCCCTTTAACACATACTTGATGCTCAAATCCACCTCACTCAGGTTTTGAAGAGCCTGAGAGATTTTTACCCTATGAGATATACCTCAGAGAATTTTGAAATCAATGGAAATATCTCCATTGACTTCACATGCCTTTCATGGGAATCTTGATTTAAAAATCATATTGGGTCAAAACTTCATTCCCTTCCTGGCTTCTTAGAGGTGTCAGTGATTTTTCTGCCAATCTGACTGTGAGAACCTATTCTTCTGCTGGTAACTTTTCTCAGGGGTAAAGGTAAACCCTAAAGCTTCTGATGGCTTGCTAATAACTCCCAGCTACATAAACCTTCTTCCATCTCTGGCACTGTATGGAGCACTGTAACCTAGGTCTTCCTCAGGGCAGTGGAAATCTAAGGCTTAACCAGATGAAAGCTTGATAGAATAAAATTTATTAGTGGGCTACATTTTGGGCTTTAAACTGATGTTTATCAGGAAAATACTGTAAGGGGGAAAACCGTCAAATCACTGATTAATGCAGACATAACAGCAGAAGCAGCCAAGCTGTAGCTCCTGCCCAGTGAGACAGAGTAAAATGGACCATGCCCTCTCAGTACCCTGATGTCCCGCTACATCCAGATCAGGGAGACCCTTACACACTTCTGTCCTGAAAAAACACTTTGGTGATCCTTACAGAAAAGATACAGTTTCCAATATCACACTTTTTCAGCTAGAACTTAACACCATCTCTAAACAGACAAAGATATAACACGTATTTCTAAGTGTGAGTGTCCAGGGAGTGATAAATTGGAGGTTTGAGTTTTAGTTACATTAATAATGCACATAGAAATGCTATTTGAAAATAAGAAAGCTATACATTTTATGCTGTGCAGTTTGTGGGGCAGGAAAGGAAAGAAGAAATTTAGTTTTACATTTCCTTTGTAGGGCTGGATCAAGGTGACTCCCAGTGTAAGCTGGAACAACCCCAATGGCAACCTCCTACGCACCTACCTCTTGTTGCTCCAGCTCCTCTCCCCAGCTTAGTCATTTTTCCAAGCATATTGTAGGGGGAGAGCTGGGAGATAAGGCACAGGACTGCCCATCCACTCCCTAGGATGGCCTAGGGCATGACATGGGGGCTCTTTCCACTCCTTTAGTCCTGACTGCTGATCACAGTAAAGGATTTCAGTGGGGAAAAGTGCCTAAGGATGTAGTTGTAAATCACAGAATAAACAACTGGAGTACAGCCTTCAGTTTGTTATTACTCAAAGGAAAGCAAGCAAACTGTTTCTACTGAACTTCAATGACCACATAAATGACATAAAAGCAGAATGTGAGTGTTCACAATGCAGCACGAGATTTCTCCATCTGTACTGGTATAAGATGACAGACCACGGGCATTTGAATGCTGTACGGTTAGGGAATGTATGACTGACACTGCCTGCCAGCTCTGCCTTGTTTCACAAGTGCTTGATTCACCCAGTGCATGAAGAGTCCTAGCACAAAGGCAACTGGGAAATGAACCTGAAAAACGCTGCACCCTTTTCAAGAAGGACTGCTCACATGGAGGGTTGCTTTTACTGGGGGCTGGCATGACAGAAGACTGTGGTGATGCACTTGGGGATGCTTGCTATGAGATGGGAGTGGGGCATTGCTTAACAAAGCAAGACTACAGTCTTCCCAGCATACCACTGTGCTGGCAATTAAATAAGCCTCTCAGCCACATGTGACTGTGCCTTAAGAAATTAGTGTGATTCAGAATGATTTAGGTAGAGGAAAATACTCCTTTAAAGGATCCTGCCCGGGCTCCTCAATGCGTGGAGGGTGGGAGAGGAGAGTTTCCCAGTCATTGTGCAAAGGTGAACTCTGCCCAGAAAGAAGAAATTCAAGCCCACTGCAGCCACCTAAGGGCATTCCACCAACCAAAATGGAAAATTAATTAAGAGAATGAATCATTTTCTGAGACTTACTCAGTTTTGCACAGCTTTAGTGTTCATCCTTTCTGTCAGTACAGAAGCTCTTGATCCAACAGTGTTTGTAGCCACGTTTCCATAGAGCCCCGGCGTGCAGAGCCAGCTTGTGCGAATGACCTGCAAGACCTGTTTATAGACCTCCATTACAGAGCCTCTCATTTTCTTGGATGATTATCATAGGTGTCAAATAAAGCTAGATTACCTGCTTTATGTCTTAGAATGATAAGCAAGCCAAAGCAAGTCATTTGGCTCATGCAGTTGTACAGGTATACCTAGATATATGCATACATACATTATTTGAAACACTCAAGGCAATCTTACAGCCTTTCTTCTTGAGATTTCGAAATCTTTTCATTTTACCAAAATGCCTCTCTTGGTAAAGCAATGCTGGAATTTTAGCCTCTCTGGCTAAGCTGCAGAGCTAGTTCGCAAGAGTTGAGGATGGCCAGGGCACAGCGCACTGATTTCATGGGGACAATAAGCCCTTCTCCCAAAAGACTGGTACAATTCTCACTGGTGGAAGGGGTGCCAGTTACAGTACAGCTTGGCTCAACAGTGGTGCCTGAAATGGTAGCAGGAGGTGAAGCATGTGCTGACAGAGCTTGTTGCTGGGAAGCTTATGAATGATTCCTGGCACCATGGTTGGCAGTGGCCAGTGTTACCAGTCCTACCATTGCATAACATCTGCACTTTACCACAATCACCAAAACAATCAAGCAAGAAAAGCATGCTACCGCTTGTTGGAGAATAAACTCAGCAGTCACTCTAATATCACACACTTTTCCAGCTTGCAGCTCCACCACATTCTCCTTCTCTGCCTGGGACGAGTGGGCTCCTGCACCGGTACCCGGAGGCCCCACCTTCCTGGGAGTGGTGGGGACCCAGCCCTGCTTCCCCTGGGCAGAGATGTGCTCAGGCTTTGGGATGCGCTGACTCAGTGATGCACGGCTGATTGCAAGCAGCAGTTTCAGCCAGCCAGCCAGCTCCAGCTAGTGTATAATATGCATTTACCAACAAACAGGCACAACCACAAGCTTCTTTTATAAATGGATTCCAGAGCCTGGATGGCAGAGAGCTGGCTCGGGCTGAAGGCTCACACAGCGCAAATGAGGGTACGTGGGAGGCCTGCGCAACGATGGCCTTTGCGCTCCCACAGCTTGGGTCAGCTAAATTCTCAGTGAAGCCCCATTCCTCAGTACAATCGAGAGATGCTCGGAGGCTGCTCTAATTAAAACAGATTGTTACAGCCCCGGGGAGGCTGTTATATGAAATGGAGTTCAGCTGGGCTTAGGGAAGCTCTAGGAAAACCCCCTTTCTCTTCCACCTATTCTAATATATTAATTTATGCCCTCAAAGAATCCACTTCTCAAAGGCATGCCCTAAAAGCCAACAGATTCAAGTCCCTGCAGAATGAGTCCTAGACTAAAGTAGTCCTTGCAAGAGTCTCAAGTCCTCGCTTGAGAGCATCTCACTCTCCTTCCCCAAAAAAGATGTTCTAGCTGACACACTGCTCCTCTCAAACGATGAGGCAATATCCCTTGAGATGAGAGGGTGTCTCTTGCATAGACAAGCTATTCCAAGACTGCTGGGCTTGATCCAAAATCAATTCAAGTACATGGCAAGTCTTTCCATTGATTCCAAAAAGGTTTGAATTAGGCCCAAATGTCAAAGCCAACACCATAAACTCTGCCTGGAAGCCCATATGCAGCCAAGTACCAATTCCTCAGCACTGGTGTCATGTGCTTACAGTGAGATACCCTGCCTACTCAGCAGGATGCTTCCCTTCAGCACCAGCTCCTTGTTTCCCAGGGAATTGAGCTCCCTTTGCTGCATTGCAGTTCTCAAGTCTTCAGGTGACAAAAACATGGATAACATCACCAAGGTCCACAGCCATGAGGAAAGGTCACAGCACTTGCTGCCAGACAGAGGTGAAGGGGGAAAAAAAGGGGGGAAAAAAAAAAAATCAACAAATCAACAAAGTTCCTGTACATAAGGAACAGGGTCTCCGAGCTCATGACCAATTATGTTAAATACTGGAAAAATCTTTATTCCCCTACAACCAAATAGAGCAAAATGATGACACAATGCCCTCAGTGCTTTAATCAGCAGGACAAGTCAAGCCTTTTATTCCTTTGTATATTCCAGTCAATGGAAAGTTATTGCTTAATTAACCCCCTTGAATGAATACCTGATAATTAATAAACCCATATACTGTACCCCAAGGCTTTGAGTTTAAGAAATCTCTTCTGTTCAAGTATGAAAAAAGAAAACATGCTGAACTAATGGGAAATAATTCTGGTAGAAGGCAAACCAATTAGGATTAGTGAATTCCATTTCATTTAAAGTTCCGAGATAGAGAAGTAATTTATCTAGTAAATTAATAGTGTTAGTGACTTTCCTAATATATTAGCAAGTCTTTCGTATCATATTAGTGAAAACCAAGCTGGCTAATACAATAAAAGACTTATTATAAAGGTATGAAGGTTACTAATGTGATAAGATTTTTGCATCCAATTAGTATTAAAAGAACGCTCCTCTAAAATGGACTTTTATATTTATTTATATGATTACCCAGCCTACTGTGGAGCCCACAACTTTTATCTCAGCAAATTACTAACTCTCCTCCCAAGTTTGGAGCTACTGTAGGTTATGTTCCTCACGCAAAACTGCCTGTGTGCCTGTATCTGCAGATCTGCATGGATAACTGACCCAGAATATTTAGTATGGCTGCATTGTGTTTAGCACAACACTACAGTGGTTTTGCATTCTCCTAACCTTGGATCATCTAGAGACTGGTCTAATCAGATACAACAGCCTAAAGGCAAAACAATTACAATGAAATTACCATATGGAATCAAGCCAATGCTCCATTTTGTCTGGTATCCTGTCTTCCTCTGTTACTAGATCCTCCCACTCTTAGGAGCAAGGTGAAAAATACCTGCTGCACCAAGCTGATGGAATAACCAAGTTGTACAGGCTTTTCTTCAGAGCCCAATCAGATACTGTCTTCCTGAATGAAACAACAAGGTTTATGTCCTTTTTAAAATCATGAATGATAAACTTGTTTATTATAGTACAAACCCACATAGCTTCCCAACTAAGGCTATGCTAATCTGTCAGTGAGTTCCAGAGGTGACTTTTCAATGGTGTGAAAAGGTACCTCCCTTGTCTACGTTTAAAATGTGCTGTCTTTTACACTGTATTATTTAGATATTGTATGAACACAGCTTCTTTTCCCGTGAAAGATCTCGGCTATCTCCCAATGCTTTTGCTGTGGGTGCAGTAGCAAAAGAGCAGACTTGCCTTCAGTGCCAACTGCAGCCAAGGTTGCATGTGGTGGCACACAAAAATGGAGAAGACAAGAACCACAAAGAGGTTTTTCTACATTTACCTGACCTGTTGTTGTACAGAAGGGTAAAATTTTGGATCTGCATATAATTAATGTTATTCTTACCAACAATTCTGGAGTACCTACCTATATATATGGCTATAGTGCAGTCTTGGGAAAGAAGGTTTTCATATCATCATAAAATCCCTTCTTACAGGGTTGGCAGTAGAACTGTACTGAATCAGAAATGTACACGTGGGTACTTGGAAATCAATTGTATTAGAGAATATAATTGGTGCTATTTTTCATCTTTAAAGTTCCTGCAAGAGTAGTTTCCTTAGGTAGATCAAATTAGTAAAGTAGAAACAGATGCAGTCAATTGTCCATCGTTCAGGTTGAGGTATGGGTGATAAAGACGAATCACAGTCAGGGGATATTAATGTGAGAAGATGTATTCCTGTGCATTCTTCCGAAATTGGAGCTGTGACTGATCTGATTCATCTTGTATCCTTAAATCACTAGAAATTGTCATATTCTGGATTTCACACTTACGTCCTACTATTTAACCCCCACGAAAAACACAGCATCTTATACACCAGCCTGGAATTTTGCCTAGCTTTGCAATATTCACATCCTCTAAGCCAGAGATAATACAGAGCAACCTCAGGTTTGTGCAGGGAAGAGGTGAGATATATGCCAGGGTTTATACTGATACATGAGTGTAAAGACTTGAAAAGAGTAATATAAATTCCACCCAAGAAGACATCATGCACTAATTTTTTTTCAGCCCACTCCCATAAATTCAGACCAAGGGACTTCCTGGTGAAGTGCAAGGTCAGTTGTTTAAGAATACTAACAACTGTGTTAGTTGTGCAGGGTGCGGCAGGAGGTGCCTGGGGGTGCAGGGCTGCTCCCCATCCCATGGCCTTCGGCCCTGCCAGGATGGACAAGGATGGGCTGCCTACTGTGGGCTCCAGCACTGACCTCACCAAGGTTCCTGCTATTCAGTAGAAAAGAACTGTAGCATTTATAAACCAGTTTGTGGTTCACACAGAATTTTTGTG